>JAKLMH010000019.1:0-188591 GCA_022813505.1 Tremellales sp. FJII-L8-SW-PAB2 | reverse complement strand
CCACTGGCAGCGGAATCTGCATGACAACGTCGGATAGTGGTTGCTCCGCAGGCCTTGCGACCTGCTCAAAGCTAAGGGAGTGCGAGACATGTGAGAGAGAGCAGTCAGCCAGGTGAATGTTATGAACTGAAACCACTGCCAGCGGAATCTGCATGACAACGTCGGATAGTGGTTATTCCGCGGCCTTGCTATTACCTGCTCTTTCGGAAAACTAGGCCGTGCTTTCGGGCGCGTGAGTTCGAACCTCACCGTTGTCATCCCGTTCTTTTGGCCGGTCGCCAGCTCGGTTGCCGTATATCATCGTTCATCTTCCTTCACGCATGCATGCATCACCCGTTTGATGATTGAAGGCATGGATGTCTGCATGCAGACTCACACCACAGCGATGAAAAGGACCGTGAAAATAACGATCGATGAAAGCCATCTCTCCTGGAGGATTGTGTGAAAGGTTTGCTGGCCCGCGCGTCATTGTTTCTTGTGTCGTGACAGCTGTCATGCGCAATCTCGCTGTAAGTGCGCTCGTAGCTGCGGTATCCTCAAGACGGGCGCTCGCTGGTCCGAGCGACAGCTTTCACGAAGAGCTCAACCTGCGTCCCCTCCCGGACGGGTCGCTATCGGTGTCTTTCGACTTCTCAAGCTATTTTGATGCGTCAGCCGGCTGTGAGTGACTTTCTCAAGCTTGTGTCTCAATTCGTAATTCGTTGACAAGCGGCAGACTATAACGAGCTGACACCGCCGTCATTGCTCTTGCCCTTGAAGCAGAACAATGTGTCGGAGCTGACGATCTCGTTCGTTGCTGGAAAATGGGACCAGACTAGATCAGGCGAGAGTGGGCCTTTACAAGTGGAAGCAGGTGGAGGAGGCGGGGAAATCAGAGGCTGGCTAGGCGATGGATCTGACGTGTGAGCCCACTTAGACTTGAGGTCTCGATCTCAGCTGACGATGAAGGGAAACGAGGTGGACTGCAATCACGCATGCTCTGGGCGGACTGTTCTGTGCGGGACTAGGACCGAGCGAGGAGGAAAGCATCAAGACGTTTGGACATATCTACCCACCTCAGGCGCATGATGCCGAAGGTCAGCGCTACTGCTCAAGACATTGGGTCATTGTGCTGAGAGTTCATAGGTCTCACACACCGCCTATTGAGCACACCCTACCTACACCTCTGCACCGAGAACCTCACACCATTCTTATCGCTCTTGCCCTCGAAAGGCTACTCGGGCCTATCACACCTCCTCGCTCAACCGGGCATAGTCTTCTCATGGGGCTTCAAGACCGAAGGAATCGAAATTATCATGCCTACCGATGGACAGCCAGGGAGATGGAGAGGATGGTGGGAAGGCGTCGTCGACTTGGTTCCCGAAAAGGGCCAAGGCAGTCGCGCGTTCTCACTCGGCAGTCTGTTCCAGAGAGGGGTACCTCGTCCCTTCCCTGAGGCATCGAGCTCGACATTGAAGTTGATACAACCGGACAAGGCGGTCCGCGTGTCGATTCAGCCGGATAGCAGCGAAACAGTGACCACGGACGGACGAGAACGAGAGGTAATGAGCTGGGATCTGCTGGACGAAGGGATACAGCACAAAGACATTCGTTTCAGCTGGGATGGCGAGGACACGTTCGTGTACCGTGAGTTACATCTCACAAATCCCCTGGCCCCGCCCGCCAACTCTCCAACCCCTTTGCTGACGAGGTTTAGCCCGCACCTTCCCCGACCCTCCTATTCTGGTCCACCGGACCGTCACCTCCCCTCGAGCGATGGACGGCATCTTCACCATCACCATCCAGAACAACGGTGACGAGACGCAAGAAGCGATATACTCGGAGATCTGGCCGTGGTGGGTGAAAGGCTGGATGAGCGAGATGGAGATCAAGGTCGACGGACTAAACTCGCCCGGCTCCCTCGAAAGCCTCTCGTACCATCCCTCCACTCCACCAAAACCGACAACGACGACGACACACCTCACACTAAACCTGCCTGCCCGGTCGAAAATGACGATAGCGATCCCATTCACGAAACTCACGCTCAAGTATACCGAACATCGACCCGACGCCGAGCGCGGACGAGAGATCTCGTCTGGCGTACTCACATTACTCGAGTCGGCTTCAGATAACAACGAGAACTCCCGATTGACTGCTCGGCGGCCACGTATATACACCTCGCGACTGCTGCTCGACGTGCCCACACCGGACTTTTCGATGCCTTACAACGTCATCATCATGAGCTCGACCGTGATGGCGGTCTTCTTCGGGCTGATGCATGGATCGTTGACGAGACGGTGGGGATGGGTGGAGTTGCCTGCATCGGCACCAAAGAGTAACGGGAAAGCCTCATAACTCAAACAATGGATGTAACGCCTCATACGCTCTCGCCGAGAGGGCGCGACAGAGGGGAAACTAATCCGAGGAATCCTTTATCTCGTTCGACACTAGGCTCCAAGATGTCTACGCCTAGGGAAGGTCACGGTGGTGACCCTTTGTTCGAACGTCAGAGTGTTGTGGAGCCGAAGGCGGGCAATCCTTTCTGACTGGGTTTTGGAGCAAGGATCTGATCTACCCAAGTTCCCACGCTCATGGCTGGCTCGATCCGGCTCGAGCTTGAGTAACGCATCAGCCTTCCCTCCCAAGACAATCACTCCACTTTTTAGCACACTCTCATTCACACCGCTGTACACTCGGTGAGTCTGCCTCGCAGCCATCCGTACATGATTTGTGATACTGTCATCGCAGGTGTACGCTAACTCTGTAGACAGCCGTCGACGAGAATGCCACACGCGATTGAAGAAGGCGTCAGAGCACGGCAGACGGAGGCGAACGGAGCAATCAATGGGTCAGCCACGCCATCGGGATATCGGATCGTGTATGACGGCGATAGCGTGATCGGGCAAGCCTTTGTCTTGCGGCCGTTCGACTTGAGATCTCACGTGCACTATACCACAGGCGAACTCAACGGGCAGTTCTTGCACGAACCGACCGATACAGTGGGATCTTTCGAGATCTTTTTCCCGGACTCGACCAATGTGCAGAGACCATCGACGGAGGGGACGGCCTTGCCGCCGGAACGCTGGCCCCTTGCCTCGTTGAAAGCCGATTGGTGGAGTGGCGACACACACATGTGTGGCCAATCGACAGTTCGGTGGGATGGACGAGCTTCAGGTCACATCGCGCAAGGTGAGAGCATACTGGTGCGATGGCATTCAGTCCAAGACTCATCTCGCCTCGAGATGGACCCAGGCGAAGAGCCAGCAGGCGGTCGTCAAGTCAACGGTGTCGCTCCGCACTCGTCTTGAAGCCCGTCTCGACACCTTGGCATATATCACAGATCTATCGTTTGGTTGTCGTTACCCACTTATAATGATGGAATCACTGTGTGCTGTCGCGGACAGATGTCTTGTATCTTCGCCAGCAGTACACGATTTCGGATGCCGGTGACCCAGCCACGCTGACGCGATGAGCGACTCTTCTCGGAGAGACTGAGGTGTTCCTATCCTCTTAGCCTCGGTCGCAGAGAAGCACAATCTCGATGATGCTGGGAGCGGTACCAGTCTACCAATGCGAACCATCCCCTCTCCTCGAAGGATCGCGCTGGCGACTCACCGCCTAAATGCCCTGCCGTTACCGGTGATAAAGCACACGACTGGCTGATGATCCTCCGAGGAGCAATGTGGGGGTCGGCGGGTGAGCTCGTAAAAAATGAGCTCGAGATGCGCGCACAACACCAGGACACAGTGTTCGACCATCGCTCAGATCAGAGGAAATGGCGATAAGGAGCCGTATCGATCGACAGGCTGCATGCGATAGCGGGAACAAGTGATGCCGAGGTAGCATCGAGAGTCCGTATACTCTACCCGGTGATTGCTGCGCCGGATCGAGGCAGTCGCCGTGAGGCCGTCTATTGGCGAGACGCGAAGCCTCGTCCTTTTCGAATAATGCCGTCGTCCGCGACTGCATTCTGTGGTGTAGCGACAGCTGGACTTTGCGCAGATTGTGTTTGTTTCGGCGTCCCGACCGAAGCACGGTTTTTGATATTGAAGGTCGGTGAATCGGTGGCACGCGGAGGTTGGGGCGTAGATAACGGACGTCTCGACATCCTATCGACGAGAGAAGTGCCTCGAGCCGGAGTCGTAGTCGTCTCGGCTGGATCGGTTCGGGGTCGCTTGGCGGTATCGACAGGAACTCCGAAGCGGCTCGCTAATGAGCGTGGAGCCGGAGGTGTATTTACACTTGACGGCGACGGTTGATCGGGGTCTGGCTCTCGCAGTCGCTTGCCGTCTCCGTTACCCAGACGAGAGAGCAACGATCCCTTGGAGGCTTCGACCGGTGTCTTACTCGCAGCAGAGCGGATACTGAGTCCTTGACTCGCTATAGTAGTCTGGGCGGCCGAGCCTTGGGTGGCAGTTGAGGATCCGGCTTGCGGCATCGGGGAAGCGACCGGCTGGCTGGCACGGGCGCGTATCCTGAGTCCAGATGAGCTCGGAGCAGGAGTAGCTGAAGGTGGTTGCGTGGTCGGCTGTTTGGCTCGAGCGAGAATGCTCAAGCCGTTCGTAGGTGTAGGCGTGGCGGCTGGCGGAGTGAGCGGTTTCTCCTCTTTCTTCTGAGCCAAACTAGGCGCGGAGACGGCAGGCTTCGGTGGATCCGGCTCTGTGCGTTGGGGAGGAGGTTTGGGCGATGGAGCTTTGTGTGAGGATACGGTGGGTTTGATTGGCTCATCTGTGGTTGGCTTGACTGTTGCAGGCTTCTCCTCCTGACTTGGTCGTTCAACACATCGCTTGGATGATTCGCCCGAGCGTCTGCTTTCGGTCTCTTGTGTATCGCGTTTCGGCGAGGTTGACGACCGCGCGATTCGTGACGGCCGGGCCTTCTCTGTCTCCCTCGGGTTTGGCTCTTGACGTGACATCCAAGTCGGCGTGATATCGATGGGCACCAACGTGCGATCTGCCATCGTCTCTGCCATGTCCCGGATATTCCTCCAAAGCTTCTCGCCTTCTTCATCTCGGGCGTCTCGTTTTCGCTGATGAGCTCGATGCTGCAAATCGTCGAGGGCCCGGCGCAAAGACGAGTCTCGGACTGCATCACGTGTTGAGCGGTTCGAAGTGACAGCGATGTACACTGGGTAGAGCGCCATTTCCATGGCCGATGGTTGGCTTGTGAAACGCTGGTCGGTCAGATTCTGATCCCAAAGATAGACCGAAGGGGGACTCACCAGGGCCGCGTTGAGCACAGTCTGTGCGAAGGCGGCCACCAGTCTTCGCTCATCCAGATCTCCGCTCGCCCGTTCATCGAGCGCCCTTTTCAACTGGCGGATATCCCGAACAGGCGAAAGCAACACCTGTCGCGCCAACTCGTCATCCTTCTCCGCCACAAGCGAGACGACAGCTGCGCCGTGATCCGCGAGGAAGTAGAGCGTCCATCTCGGATCCAGTCGAGCATTCCTCTTGTCCAGCTCGGCCCAGAGTCGGAGCAGCGGGGTCGTCAAACCGACTGACGAGCCTGAATGCAGGCACCTCGTGAGCGCTTTGGCAAATCTGCCAGTAGCTTGACCCGTCGCGTTCTTGCCAGATATAGTCGACAGAGGTAAGAGCAGACCCAAAATCTGTCTCGTCTCGGCGATAGCTGTCGTCTCCATGACCTTGTAGAAGCCATCCGCGAACACCTTTTCCGCCTTGACGTTCTTCCCGCTTTCCAGAATTGCTGCCCTCTTCTCCTTGGCCGATTGGAGGAAGTCGAGGATGTTACGCCTGGATGCACCTGTTTCCTCTTCTGCTCCTTTACAGTCATCGGCCAGTACGGAGAGCACGTCGGCGGCGGATACGTCTAGGAGGTCGTATAGGGCTTGTCGGACGTGCTTTACCTCACTCGGGGCTATGTGTGCTCAGCCTTCTTTCCACACCCAAAAGTGAGGGTGAGGCTTACGAGACTCAAGCAGCTGTAGCAGCACTCCCGTGTTGCCTTTGACCCATCTCGGCTCGACCTTGCCTATACGTGCCAAAGCCTTGATCCCGCTAATCCTCGTCTACCGCTCGTCAGCTAGCCATCCAGCCCGAGCTCGGCCCAGAAAGGCGAGCGATCCACCTTTTCATCCTCGTCCTCGCACAGATCCAGGACAGCATCGACTGATTGATCCTGAAGATCCTCATATTCTGCAAAGTGGAGACTGATGGATCCGGCGAAGTAGGTCGTAAGTTGCGGGTCCTTGTAGGCAGGTAGCGTCAAGAGTTGTTCAACATATTGACGTCGCTGTGACTTAGCTTTGTCCAGCGGGCGGGAGTATGTAGAATGCTCACCTCCTCCGGCGTCGAGCCTCGCGAAAGGAGCTGAGCCCTCTCTAGGGCTGCTAACGACATGCCAACAGCATCAAGAAGAAGTAGTTAGAGTACAACAATTCACTCGGGAGATGATCTCCATCTGAGCAAACGCGAACGCGGAGGTGGAGGGCACTGTTGACGGAGAAATTTCGACGTTGTCCAGGTGATGGAGACACGGGACGACTTCGCACTCGAGACGACTCATGTGCATGAAAGGACAGAATGATGTAGTTGTCTGATGCATATATGATCTGCTGTTTCGTCCAAACAGTGTATCTCTGTCAGAGCGATGGGTAGACCTCGGTACCGGTTCTCTTTCCGTGTTAACGCCTATTCCTGATAGCCTGGACCATCTGCACCTTGCCTCGAATCTGGGTATGTCAGCCTTTGTCGCGATCGTCTGATAAGCGCTTGAAGGTAGCGTACCATCTCTTGGAATCTTCGCCTGTGTCTCTCGCTCTTCTGCCTGTTGCGCATCACATGCGGTTTCTCGAAATATTCGCTATCCCTCACATCTTTCCTCGTCCCCGTCCTCGACAAGACACTCATCAACTGCTTGTAGGCCTGCTCGAAGTTCCTGGTACCGGAGACTTTGAATGATCGGCCGGTATACTGATTTCCCGGTGACACCGAGAGGGGATTGTTGTATGAGCTGGCGGATCTGGGGCCGACGTTCCACCAGTCGTCTGGTCCAGCGGGCTTAGGAGCGATCTTCGATAGTTCGGAAGCTTCGACAAGCGCCTCGGGAATGGGTGTGGAGCGAGTCGAGCGGGCAGACGAGTCATGGGCGTCGGGCTGGATCACCTCTCGTTCGAGCTGGGAAGACCCTGGCGCCGGAGTCGAGCTCGAGGAGAATCGCACGAACGCACTTGCGATCTGCCGACGTGAGCATGACGCATGAGCAGTCGGATAGAAGCTGCGGAGTAGCGATGTCATGATGCGGCGATTGGAGATGTAACAAAGAAGTCCATGACGGGCTCAGCGAATCTGACTTTTCCAATAGCCTGTCACGTGGCACGGGGGTTTTGTACGGTCATGTTCCTCATGCCCTATTTACATGTATCTCAGATCTATCGCTAAGCAGCCTCCGTCAGCACTTTCGAATACGCACAGGTCGGAGCACATGCATATCATAGCTACCACACACAGAACGAGCGAAACGATCTACGGAACGCGGTTGCTGACTGCTGACTCAGGAGGGCAAAAAGATGTGATGAACCACAGCACCTGACAGGATTCCCGGATCGTCCCCGACTCCGGTACTAACTGGGCGGCATCTAGCTTAGCTTCGCAGATCGGACGGGATGCGGCGTTTTCTAGATCCTATGGCCGTGGATACAAACTTGCTTTGCAGCAAATATAACCTGACTGCACAGTCGCGACTAACGCAAGAGGCTTTTGCCCAGTACTACTCCTGCGTCTTGTTGAAGGTGAGTTTAGAGACGCGGTTTGGTGCATGACCTCTCTGGTGGACTATGCAGCAGTTCAAACGGGGTCTCATCTGTGCCGACCAATATACCGCTTCTTTACTCATCGTGTGATTCTTGACACCGTAATACGCGACTTGTTGCCACAGAGTGATCTCGACGCAAGCGTGGGGCGGACTCTGCTGGCGGCGTCGATAACGGCTGGACAGTATGTACCACGGAGTCGACTACGACTGCACCTATATGACGTTGCGACCAGCTGGCACGTCTTCGATAGGTGTGACATCCGCGACGATATGCTATGTTGTATGCTGTTCTATTTGCTACATGCCTCTTTTAGGCGGGCAGAACCTCCGAGACCATCGCGGTCATGACGGTGATACTGAGAGGTCAGTCATGATCCGCAATCGGTGGTCCGCCGGATGCAGACGAGCTCTAGCTTCACCAAGATTGGACTCACTCGTCGACTTTCCCTCCCTTGAAGTCGTAGCCGTTCCGCTTGGCCTCGAGCTGGAAAGGGGTCTTCCATCCTTCCTCTTCTCCCGTCCGTGTCATTGCCATGCGCCCGTACGCGACCAGCACGTCCGCCATGATCCTCGCTCTTTCCGCATCTTTGTCCTGGGGCGAAAGATGATTATTCTCCGGTAGTTCCAACAACTGATTGACCGAATTGTACAGTACCGTCAGGTGCTCGATGGGTACGTTATCTGACAATCCGTCGGTGTAGAGGATGACCATATCGTTAGGCTGTAGAGGGAATCGGAATAGATCTCCGGACGAAGGTCGATCGGTCACTGCGTTTTCGGAGGCTTGATCTCCTGGCGTCTTGGTGAGCTGATATGGGCAGTTGAAGTAATGCGTCTGAGCCGACGTCGAATAGATAGGCTGCGATTTGCGAAGGATGGTCAAGCCGGAATCGCCAAGGTTGATCCCTTGAAGATCGCCGTTGCCAGATAATGAAAGCGCAACAGCAGTAGCCGAACCTGCTGGGACGAGCTCGTCGGACAACGTCTTGTCGTAAGCTGTCTGAAGGTGCTTCGATGGTCCGACAGACGGTCCAGAAGAAGCCGACTGGGCGTAGTGATACATTAGAGCTTGGGAGAAGAGTGAAGGGTCGTATTGGGGCGCCCAGCCACCGACTCCGTCCGACAGAGCCAGGTGCGTCTGCGATTATGAGCTGCCGTCGTCTCAGCGACAAAGAACCCTCTTACGGATCCTCCGCCGTCCACAATACTGTAGAAGTCCTCCCCAGCCCCGTATTTTATGCGACGGTCGACAACACTCGGATCCCATCCACCAACAGCCTGGTCGTTGATCTCTCCTCTCCCCGCACGTAACATCATCATTTCGTCGACCCATCGCCCTAGCTTGTGCGTTTGACCCTGAAACCCATACTTCGGCACTTCCGCTTCAGGCGAGATGAAGGGAGGAGAGGCTTTACCGGCGTATGACAGTCCTAGTGAATAGACGAGCGGGCTGTTCTGAGTGGCGTGAATGACCGGATTGTTCGACAGGCTTTTCAGCAAACTTCGAGTCGGTCTGACCATCTTGCACACAGGCGGCGAGCCAGTCAATGGGAATGATGAGACGTGACGCAAAGTTCGTGAATGATGAGAGGTGATGATCCGAAATTTCTGGTTGCCAATGGCTACAGTTGCGGTTGCAGGCTCGGATCTCACCGACGGGTGGAGGTGAATCAACCTACGCGTCGATGGTACAGAGTCGCCCGACCTCTTGTTGCTGTTCATCCTGTCGCGCAGTGATCGACCAGCACACACAGTCACTCTCTAGAGGTCGCACGGCATACAGATCCGAAGCACCATGACGCAACCTATAGTCGTGGACGGCGAAGACGAGAGATGTCCGCTCTGTCCCGCCGCTGGTCCACCGACATTTGCTTCTGTCCGCAACGACAAGCCATCGAACGCGACAAACAGCGAAGCACCTCTCAGCGGACAGGGTGCAGCGCAAGACGCGATTGATGATATCGCCAACCTGGTCTGGATCGCATGTTCGAGATGCGAGACATGGTATCACTCGTGCTGCCTTTTGCTGGCTAGCGACGAGATTCGCGAGACGATACCGCAAGGTGTACGGCAAGAAGTGGAGACGAATCATTCGGACGAGGCGCCGTTCTTCGATTGGACAGTATGGATCAATCGCTGGTGCGCTCTTGTCCATCTCGACGTGGGTAGAAGCAAATGCTGATGAGAACAGGTACTGCCTAATATGCCTGGAGAAGTCGCGTGATCCCTCGATTCCCGGCAGATTGCATCATCCGCTTGTCGCTACTACCAAGCCAAACTTCCCACCTCGACAGAGCAAGCGAAAGTCGACCAGCGCCAGACGTTCACCCTCTGCTGCCTCGACTGCAGGTCCGTCAACTTCATCAGACAAGCGACCGAAGCTGGAAGACTGTACGCCAAATGCAGAAGGCTCTTCATCTCGACCAAAGAGGGCAGCCGCGCTGAACCGGCCCGACTATCACGCCATGCATCATCACATTTCGACACCGACGGGCAAATGGCTGGATCTGATCGCCAATCCGGAGAAATACGACACGACCATCTTAGATGCGGAGTTCCCGCGACTGCCTGGAAAGATGGTTTCGAGAGCATGGATAGAAGGCCATACGGAGGGAGCTGGACCGTCTATACCCTCCGGATCGACTTTCTACGGCTCGGGCAGACAACCTATCATCGTTCGCCCAGAAGATGGCGGGTTTGAAGCCATGGGAGGCAAACTGCCAGGAAAGGATTTTACCGTTCAGGACGTCGCCAAGTTTGTTGGTCCAGATCGTGCTGTCGATGTGATTGGTAAGCCCTTCAACCGTCCTGACGACTGTCAGCGAAGCGATCGCTGACCAAATCATGCAGATGTGGCAACGCAGTCATCGTCCCAGTGGTCGCTTAAGCAATGGGCAGATTACGTCCGGACCGGCGTCGATCCAACGGGAAACTCGTCCAAGGTGTACAACATCATCTCACTCGAGATCACAGGTACCGAGCTCGCTAAAAAGGTCAGAGCGCCTCAGTTGGTGCGAGAGATAGACTGGGTGGACAACTTTTGGAATTTCCCAGGAGGCAAGGGAAACGTAGTGGACGAGAAGAAGCAAGTGACCGATAGCACTGGCGAAGCAGTGGCCGATACGGCGGCGACGGACGCGAAACCCAATGGTCATGGGACCGGCATGACTCAGGATGGTAAAGCAAAGGGGAAGGCTCCTTCTTCGTGGCCCAAGGTTCAGCTCTACTGTTTGGTGAGTCTCACTACCCCTCGACCCGTACTGACAGGAAGATGGGCATGAAAGGCTCTTGGACCGATTGGCACGTCGACTTTGCGGCTAGCTCAGTGTACTACACAATCCATTCTGGATCAAAGGTGTTCTACTTCATCCGACCGACCGAGCAAAACCTGAAGGCGTATAACGAATGTGCGTCTCGGTGCATCTTTAGTCTCGACTGCGACGATACTGATCGAAATCTAGGGTCCGGGTCTTACGAGATGCAGCAGAACACATGGTTGGGAGATATGTGCGACGAGGTCAAGCGCGTCGTCCTGGTGCAAGGCGACACTATGATCATTCCGGCAGGCTACATCCATGCCGTGGTATGTCTGTTCAATCGATCGGAAATGAACTGTCAGACTGACCCAGCAGTATACCCCAATGAATGCGATTGTCTTCGGCGGCAATTTTGTCCATTCTTACGATGTTCCTACGCGTAAATCTGCTCGGTCCGCCGATGAGGGTTGAAGCTGACCTGACAGAACTGCGATTGAGGCAAATTGAGATAGATACCAAAGTACCGCAACGCTTCCGTTTCCCCTTCTTTGACCGGTCAGTCAAGTTTGCTCACTGAATGTCTTGTGCAAGCCAGTACGCTGAGATCTGCAGACTATGCTGGTATGTGGCCGACAAGTACTGCTCCGATCTTCGACAGTCCAGAGCTTTTCGCCCTCGTAATAGTACTACACTTGCGCCACCCCATCCGGTCGTCCTAGACGGATTGGTCCATCTGGCGCAATTCCTTATCACGCAAGCCGATATCCTCGAGAAACCAGATGAAGAGGACAAGAAAAAAACGTTTGTCAATGGCAAGATCCCACAGGAGATTGTGAAAGATCCGTCCGGATTGGCGAGGGAGCTGCTCTGGCGAGCGAAGCGAGAATTGGGCCTTGACGACACTCATCGAGTCGCCAATGGTACAGCAGTAGACCCGGTAATCAATGGCGGACAGGTCAAATTGGAAGAGAGTGCGAATGGGAAGAAAAACAGGAAGCTGCCGGTCCTGGCTGCCAAGTCTCGCACGACATCCTTCTCGCCTGTGTGAGTGTCTTTCGTTATGGCCTGCAATGCATCTTGAGCTCACACACGCAGTCCATGGCACCAGAGTGATCTGCCGGTCGAGGTCACGACGAATCAGATAGAGGCGCAACGGCCCAGCGAATCTCGTCACGCTTTGGATCAGCCCGAACCTGCGACACAGGTCGTCATCGTGCGAAAGCAGAACAGACATAGGCTGGTTGAGGAGGATGGGGTGACAATTCTGGAGAAGCAGGAAGTGCTCTTCACCGAGACCAAGACGACGTGGTCGCCTGGACGCCTGGAGACGATCAAGAGCGAGCCCGTCACTGTCTCTCAGTCAAGTTGAGTCGAGTATTTCTGTAATCCGGCTGCGATCCTGCCCGTCATGTCTTTGTGCAGATGTATGTACATGCCAGTCTATGCAAGTCTACATACTCTACATCCTCTCGATGAGGGTCAAACTCAACAAACCCATGGCGTGACCCAGCACCTCCCTGATCTGGACATACAAGAACAGCCTCGTCTTCGCCTCCTCCTCAGTCGCTCCTGAGACCTTGACGGTCTCCCATGCGGAACCGATCAAGTGACTAAGCTTAAAACACCACGTCACGAGCGTCGATGGTTCTCGGTTCGTGTAGGCGATGTTGACTGCGTTGGGGTAGAGGGCGAGGTGCATGATGATGTCGTGGACCTTCGGGTCATCGAGAACCGTGATGTCGATCTCGTCGACCGAAGTGGGTACGACGACATTTGGGTTTTTACGCTCGACAGAGCATAGTCGGACGTAAGAGTATTGGATGAAAGGTCCAAAGTCACCCTCGAACGATGTACATCGCTTGATGTCGAAGTTGTAATCGTTGATCCTATACCCACGCATCAGCTGATCTGCATCGCAAATCGGAGTCCTTCGCTGATACCGACTGACCTCTTGGCAGACATGTCCTGGATCTTGACGGCTGAAGCACCAATAACGGCACTTGTCGTCTCGGGGTCCTCGACTTGGGCGTACTTGGTCTCATTGCTCCTCATCTGCTCGTGCATGACGTCGGTCGCCTCGTCAATGATATCGTCGAGGAATTTGACCGTTCCTTTACGGGTCGACATGCCGTTGACTCGGCCAAAGTTGATGTGTTCCAGCATGCCAGGTTTGGCAAACTCCTCGCCCATGAGCTCGAGCGTCTTGAAAAGTTGGTTGAAGTGTAATGTCTGAGCGGACTGCACGACGTAGATGTGCTTGTCGAACTTGTACTTCTCGTACTTGTCGTATGCTCCGCCCAGATCACGGGTGAGGTAGATCGTCGTACCGTCTGCCCGATCAGCATCACTCGAGAGCAGCTGGAAAAGAGCAGCTCACCAGCCTTCCTGACGATCGCACGGTCCATCTTGAACTTGGTCAAATCCACCAGCAGTGCCCCACGGTCCTCGCATGTCAAGCCCTTCTCCTGCACGATCCTGGTTGCACGGTCCATTGAGTCGGTCGACACCTGCGATTCTCCCCAGAAGACATCAAAGTGGATGTTGAGCTTGTCATACACCTCCTTGAGCTTCTCAATTGACAATTCACGGAATCGAGACCACTGTGCCAGTGCTTTAGCGTCACCTGGCGAATTAGCTGAACCCTTGAAAGTACGGTGACGAGTATGCTCACCGTCTTCCATCGCCTTGAACACCTCCTTGGCTTGATTGTGTATCGTTGTCGACAGATCGATCTCCTCGCCAGCATCGATCTTTGCCTTCTCCTTCTCCTTGACCTCGTTGGCGGCAACGTAGACATCAAACAAATGCTTGATCGGGTTCTCCAGCAACTTCTCCTCGTTTCCAAATCGGTCAAATCCAATAGATAGCAATCCGTACTGCGTTCCCCAATCTCCGAGGTAGTTCAAACGGGTAACCCTCCATCCCTGTGCTTCGTATAGGTTGGCGACGACCGCACCAATGATTGTCGACCTCAAGTGACCAGCGTGGAAGGGTTTGGCAATGTTGGGCGAAGAAAAATCGATCAACATGTGCTTGCCATTGCCCTCGGCGGGATTTGTACCGTACGCCTCGGTGTGGGATGTAGGGTTTTCACGGGCGGCTCGAGCGGCATGACTGATGGTGCGGAGGGTGTGGTAGGTGAAGCTCTTCTTGCTGTGATGTCAGCCTAGCCTCTTTCGCAGTGAACATACTTGATGGTGAAGTTGAGGAAGACTCCTTGTAGCTTGACGTCGGAGAAAAGCGCTGAAGGTTGGAACTGCCTGTTAAGAACTGTCCGAGCGGATTAGACTCACGGCATCAACGACCTTCTTTCCCCAGTCCGCTTGGTCCTTCTTGTAGAACCTCGGGATAGCCAAGGACAGGTCCGCACCCTTCTTTGCTTGAGATATTCAGCTCAGGCGTCCCATGCTTCGGCCGGAGTCATAACTCACCGACATCGACGGCAGCGTAGACCTTTTCGAGGTCCGCCTCCCATGCCTCAGCAACAAGCTTTGCTGCTCCTAGCTTGAACGCATCGAGCGAGATGCGGTCAGGCTTGGAGCCGGTTACCTGAGGTAGCTCTTTGAGGTCATATTCGGGCTTGACCAATGGGTGGGAAGCCACCACGGGAGGTGCAGTCGCCATGGCTCGGAAGTGTAGCGGAGGGATTTGTACGTTTGTTGAAAGTGGGGTGATTCGAGCTCGCGGTGCGAAGTCGCGGCAGATGTTTCGAAAGAAGCGCGTCTTGGGCAATCAGTCAATGCTGATTTTCTGATCTCGATGGTGCCGGCTTGTGTAGTGCAATGCTGCGCCTTGTTCGTATTCCAATGTATGATTCTCATCGACTCGATGTGATAAGGTTTCATGAAAGGAGCGCACGCAGATCAGAAAAATTAGAGTGGGGGCGTATATAAACTCTGCAAAGGGGTCTCGACGCGACTGCTTTTCGGCAACGTCAACAGTGCATGTCATCGAACCACCGACAGCATGTTGCGAGAGTCTCGTAAGCAGCCCTTGGACGAAGGGACCAAGCACGATGATGGCTCATCTGTATCATGTAAGTTCTGTATGAGTAGATCACCTGTCAATGATACGCTGACGTCCCAGCACCCTCGGTCAAGAAGATAGACTTCAATCGCAAGAAAGCTCAGACGCCAAAGAGGAAAGCGGCATTCACCCCGCTACGAAAGGCGCTGGATATCAAGCCCAAGCTAGAGCCTGATAGCTCTTCGTCGACGATACGCAATTCAGCAGACCCATTCGGGGCCTCATGTGCGCTGGCGCGAGAGGAAGAGCCAGCCGCTAGAGTGAAAGTGGAAAGCCCTTGCGGTGTGAGGACGGAAACGACGAGTGCGGAACCCGGACACACTTTGTTCTCTTGGGGATCCACGACGGTGGACGAAGATGTGAAGCCCGATGTGAACGGCCTGGAGGCACTGTTGGATGGCCTCAATATCGACCGGTGAGCAATGCCAAACAGACATCGGCGAGCCTGACGAAGCAGGACCGTCGATGATGCGCCTCGTCGCTGTGCGCGAACCACGAAGGAGGAGCTTGAAACTTGGACACCTGCGCCGGTCGAAAAGAAGAGCAGCTTGTCGACGCCGTTGTTCCTGCCGACCGACAGTCCTGCATCATCCGCATTGTCTCGCTCGCCCGCTCAATCGACGCATTCATCGGATGATGCGTTCGGAAGCCCGCATCGACCCACGCGGGGCCCTGTCGCGCAGCACGAGCCAGCAGCGGTCATCAGCTACACCGCAGATCTCGGTCTGTTTGCAGACGACTCTCCTCCACCGGTCAAACGAGAGATCCGGTCACCGGCTTCCAGAGTCCCGCAACACGAGCCAGCAGCGATCAGCAGCAGCACCGCCGACTTCGGTCTGTTCGCAGACGACTCCCCTCCACCAGCCAAACGAGACATGTGGTCGCCAGCTCCCTCGGCGTCGAGTGCTGCTGAAGATGATCGGCAGTTTTCGCCATCGCCATCTGTCGATAGTCGGCGTGCGTCTCCGGCTAGCAGACCGACGATCTCGGCACCACGTGCTATCGCTACTGGCCCGTCCCGAATATTGGGGTCCAAACGGCGAGCGTTCCTCGACTTCCTCGACACGATCGAGAAGAGCGAAGACGAGGAGGACGTCGTGGCTCATCTCTACGACGACGGCGATTCGGCCAGTTTAGGCTCTCTCAAGGACTTCATTGTCGATGACGATGAGATCGAATTCGGAACAGATGCAAGCGACGACGAAAGTGAGGACTACTCCGTCGAAGTGCCGGTGCTTGAGAGTCATCGCGTTCCCGACCGGAAGCCCAGCATCGACGTGGATGACAGCGATATCGAAGAGGTCAAAGAGGCTCGAGTGCCAGGAAGAGCCAAATCTGTCAAGCAAGATCATTCGATCCGGTATGAGTCATCAGATACCCATGACGAGGCAAGCGATGCCCCTAACAGCGACCATGACGCCCCGCTCCGTTCGCCTTTGTTAGATGTCGACAGCGAAGACGATGATCATCTTGAAGGCTCTAATTCACCGTCAGGGAAAAGAATGGCGAGGACCGAGATTTTGCTGAAGGACTTTCTCGACAGTGAGGATGAGGATGATGACGCTCTCGTGGACGCGTTGGGTGATCTGGATCTTCAAGGCCGCTCACCTTTGGGATCGCAGCGGAAGGACAAGAAGGTTGTCAAAGCGCCAAGGTGGGAAGTGGAGCGAGTTCGCATCGCTCAAGAAGTTTTCGATGATCTCGACAAGCGGGTGTTTGAGGGTCGCCTGGGCCCGGAAGGGGCGGGTGCCAAGATCATCTGGAACAAACGGCTCCTCACGACCGCTGGTACTGCCCAACGCAAAAAGTGAGCTGTCGATGATGGACAATAGCAAATCATGCTGACAGTCAGACGACGACACTCGGACGGCAATTCGAGCTGGGACGTGGGCATTCAGCTCTCGGAAAAGGTCTGCACAGGAGAGGGTGAGTCATCTCTGTCGGATCTTTGAGCCATGCTGACCATACTCAGAGCAGATCCTGAGCACAGTGGCTCACGAGATGTGTCATCGTGAGTCGAATGTGTTTAGCTTGGCTGACTGGCAGTTGCATGCTGGGTTATCGACAGCGAGTTCAAGAATCCTCACGGCAAGGTGTTCAAGTCTTGGTGAGCTAGCTGTCCGTTAGTTGAAACGCAGAGCTGAACGGGCAGGGGACGAAAGGTGATGCGCAAGCGGAGCGACTTGGAGGTGACGACCAAGCACGACTACATCATCGAGTACAAGTTCCAGTGGCAGTGTGTTGGTTGCAGAAAAGTGTAAGCTGCCAATCTTGTTGGGATTCAACGTCGAGCTGATGTCTGAAGCTACAAGCGGCATTCGAGATGTATGTCTCTTCGAAGCATGGAAAGGTTGGGAGCTGACGTGCAGCAATCGATATCGAGAAGCAAGGCTGTGGGATCTGTCGAGGCAAGCTAGAACTGATGTTCGAGACGAAACAGCGAGTCAGCAATCCGTTCCAACGTGAGTCGCCTCTTCGAGTTATACTCATCCGTGTTGGGATAGCGATACTGATACACGCAAGTGTACCTCAAGCAGAATATGGCGACTGCTAAAGCCGCCCTTCCTGGTGCAAGTCACGGTGAGGTCATGCGCGCACTGTCGGCGCGATGGGCGGACGCCGGTGCGGAAGGCGATCATGAGAGCCATTGGAAAGCTGTGCTGGCTGCGTCTCGCCTGTGAGAGCCACGCAATGCATTTGTTGTACAGCATGTCTGTGCTGTTTCGTCTGTATGAATTCGCACCTCGGTGTTGCTTCTTGTCGGTGAACTGCTTTCTGGAATTTTGGAAATGATGATCCCTGGAAATCGCATGTCGCGCAAAACAGCTCATGACTTCGAGAGAAGGTCGAGCAGTACCCGTCGGGCTTCTTTCGGATCCGCTTGACCCTTGGATCGCTTCATCACCTCGCCCACAAGTCGCATAACGGGCTTTTCGTTGCCTCTCCGAATTGCTGCGGCGACATCCGGCAGACTAGCGATGACTTCCTCGCAGATCGCCTGCGAGTCGGCAGAGGAGGCGCCGGCGTTGAGACCCAATTGATCGAGGACGGACGAGAGCGACGTCCCGGGCTTTGATTGAGACTGGCTGATCATGTGTCGGATGACAGATTTGCCATTCGTACCTGTATCGGTAAGCAGGGTCGGCGGCGCAAGGAAGGAAGGCGAGGACATACCGCTAATTCGGCCCTCTTCGATACCTTTCACAAGCTCCCGCATGAGGCTCGACGGGATGATCTCAGGTGTCCATGTGATGTCGGATTTACCCAGCTGACCGAGCACTTCATGCGCAATCCTGATGCCATCAGTCGTGTGTCGACGCTTCCAAAGTTCATGCAGGGCGCACCAATTGATCGCTCTCCTGCCAAATTTGGCCTCGCCGCCAGTGACTTCCTCGAAGTACGTGACGCCGGCACCGGCATATTCGTCCAGTGCGAGGAGCGTCTCGACGTCACGCTTCACAACGCCATAGTGGGCAGTTAGACGAGTGACGGTATCCCAGGGCATCTCCGGCAAGCGATCCTTCACCTTCGCTATATAGTCCTGAAGGTCAGAATCACGACCCGCGCACAAAGATCATGTTACACTCACCGCTGTGATGACCATAGCTGGCAGATTGGCGTCTGGCATGTATCGATAGTCCTCCGCTTCCTCTTTCGTACGGAGTGCATAGGTCTCGCCAGCGACCTCGTCAAACTGTCTCGTTTCCTGCCGCAGTGGAGCGTCTGGGTCGGTCTCGTAATGCGTGATATGTCGCTTACGCTCAGACTCGATAGCCTGTTGCAGGAACCGAACGGAGTTGATGTTCTTGATCTCGCATCGAGTTCCGAAGGGTGTCCCGGGCTTGTGGACCGAGACATTCACGTCTATTCGGAGTTGACCTTTCTCCATATCTGCTTCACAGGCACCTAAGCGTCGGAGCACCTGTTGGAGTTTGCGGACAAAAGCCCCCGCCTCTTCCGGAGAACTGAGATCTGATTCAACGTACGATTGCTTTGTCGGAGGACAGTGACTTACCGCATATCTGGCTCAGTGACGATCTCCATCAACCCCGTCCCAGCCCGGTTGAGGTCGATCAAGACGTCATTGCCGATGGTCTGAGTCTTCGCCGTGTCCTAGAGCCCTTTCAGCAACTTTCTGAGAATGGCAATGACTATAGGCAGCTGACCTGCTCTATCTGCAGCTGCTTGATCCCGACCTCGAGATCCCGCTTGCTGCCGAACTCTCCTTGTTGAATAGGTAGCTTGCCTTGCCTCGCGAGAGGATTGTAGTGTTGTGTGATCTGATACGAGCTGGGTATATCGTGATAGAAGTAATGTTTCCGATCAAACGTAGATCGGGGGTTCTGGCTGTTCAGCGCAGCTCGTTGGGCATAGATACGGTACACGAACGACGAGGCAATCCAAGGCTAGAGCCGTCCTCAGCGAAAGCCGAACGGCTTTGTGGTCCAGGACGGGCAGAGTGCCTGGGAAAGCGGCATCGATAAGGTGTACGTTGTCATTGATGGTGTCATCATAGGATGTCTTTGCAGCTGCAAGGGCTCAATACCACTCCTTGCACAACCGGGATGCGACTAACGTGAGAATAGCTTGAAGCCAGTCCGGATCTGAGCGTGGATCTCTAGCCCAATGACAGTGGCCCAAGTCGAGACGCCACGGGTAGCCAGGTGTCGCAGCCCTTTCCTGGGGGATAAGGCGGACCCGAAGGTGCGCTGCATGTAGCTATTGTGAACGATGTTGGCATTCGAATTCTGCTGTAGCAAAGAGCTGGAAACAGGCCTCGTTAGGTCGGCTACATCCGAGAGACCGGCGTTATAGTCGATTTACGCCATAATCCCGTTGTAATTCGATCGCGTTAACCGCACCCACAATGATTATTAATAATTATTGAGGCAGGGTGCTGCATGCTGGCTGATACGATACAACCATATCTGGAGGTCTCTTGACATGGGACCACATTCCGATTGAGACAATGATCATACATATGAGCCCGTACACTAGTACAAATACACCTGATACACGGAAGATAGCGAGATATCAATATCGCCTACCACCTCTAGAAGACCATCCATTGTCCCTGTCCCTGTTGTGATTCGATCCTTGTTGCCAATGGAGTGTGTGACCACCGCCCCGTCCACCTTGCGCATCTGTTGGATAGCCACCGTAGCCTTGCTGGTATGGTTGGTTCTGATTGTAGCCCTGATAATCGCTTGGTGGATAGGGCGAATGGTAGCCATGACCGGGCGGGGGTTGCTGATAATTCGAAGCGGGGTACGGGTTCTGATAGGCCCGGTGCTGAGGGTAGGGATCTTGAGGCGGTTGTGGAGGCGTGATGGCCGTTGACGGTGAGAGTCCGCCTCCAGCAGCCAGGACACCTTGTAGTGCAGCTGGGTTCAGGCTCGCCATGAGTTCTTGCAGCTTGGCGTTCGGAAGGAGCGATAACGGCGGAGACTTCGCTGCTGGCTGCGGTACAGGCGCAGCGGCAGGGGGAGCGGGAGGCGGCGGTGGGGCATGTAGATGCTTCTTGTCGCCCACAAAGACACCGAGTAGGATAGGTGTCTCGCGTGATTCTGGTATCGAGAAGCCGTCGAGGAGTTCGGTGAATTCGGGTGCAGCGTCGGCTAGCCGCATCGGGATCAGGTAGAGCTCTCGCGCTCCGTGATATGGGATAGGCGAGTTGCCGTATGGGTGATAGATTGCATGACGTCTGCAGCCGGTCAGCTTCGCTAGTGCACAGGCCCACCGGCGGAGTAGGCTTACTCTTTGTTCAGATGGAACTCGACAAATTCGGTCCATGCTTGTTGCTCCTCCTCACTCACACCCTCACTCGGGGCGAAGACGGCCGTAATCAAATCCTTTGTCGGATTCAGACGCGAGTCGCTCAGGTATTTGAGCGAAGCGGGGATAGGCACACGACCAGAGATGGCGATCACATCCTGAGGAAGAAGCGTGCTCCATTGTGGCTCGAACGAGTTCTTCGCTGCTACGCGTACAGAGATAGGTACAGGTTTTGATCCCTCCACGGCGGGATTGACGATCTATCAATTGTCAGCTGAGTACAACTGGATCGACATGAGCGAGATCAATGACTCACCCTCCCACTCCACACGATAGGTTGGACCGCCTCTTTGACATGCTCGGACTTGGCAGGGGCATCGTCCTCATCCAAATCCATCTTGACCGATTCCTCCTCCTCTTCGGGCTCCGCCACGATATCGCTCAAATCCAGAACGGTCTGGTCACCCAGCGAGAGGGGTTGACTTTCTGCCCCTTGGCCATCCGCACCTGATGCCCACGCAGATGTGAGCCCAAAGTCGGATTTCACAGGTGACTTGGGTACATCTATGGAAACAGAATCTCGCTTGACTACGGGACTCTGGGGTAGGGAAGAGGATGGGTTCCTGTCTAGCCGGGATGCCTGTGGTGTAGCCGACGCGCTTTCCTTCCTGGCCAAGGGTGAACCGGTCGCCACGTCGGCCACGGACGCATCGTCTGCTCCAGCCGTAGCTCCGAGAGATTCTCGTCGCTCCGCCTCCTTCCTCGCAGCTTGTTCTTGTCGTGCCAAAGCGACCATTTCGCGCTCACGGGCATCCTCCACTCGCTCGAATCCGTCTCGGCCCATGCGGATGGTGCCGAAATCATCCTTTTGCTTGACTGTCTGCTCTAGAGCCGCTTTCTTGGCCTTCTCAAGCTCTTCTAGGCGTTCGGCCGAGGCGAGATCGGCGGAGGTGAGGTGTGCGACCTTGGTGGCATCGAGGGTGAAAGACGTAATCTCGTCCAGTAGTTCTGGTCGGGCTTTTGGTAACGATCGATCGAGCAAAGTGAATTGGGTCCTGCGAACATCAGCCTCTGCAGCCTATGGAGTCGTAGCTCAGAGCGGTCACACTCACTTGTACCTGCCACCAGCAACTGCCTTTGGTCCTTGACCATCCTTGAAACCTTCGAACAAGCCATCTTCTAGATTCTTCGCATATCGGTGCACTCCCTCTTCGTCCAGTTTATCGCCAAAAATGGACTTGACAAGGATCGTCAAGCGATCAAGGACAAATAGCCGAGCCTTTGGCAGCAGCGCTGTGTTCTTTCTGTTGGCAGGTGGAGGTGGACGGGGCACGGTAGCCTTTGGAGCGCTGGAGCTTGCAGGCTTTTGCGAAGGTTCTTTGGACGCTCGTGGTCGCTTGGACTCGCGTTTCGGTGCAGCCGTCTCGGCCTCGGACTCGGATTCGGAAGATGACGCGGAGGACTCAGGCGGATTGTCAACCTCATCGCTGGTACCTCCGCCTGAGGAGGACGATTCGTGTTGGCCGTTGATTTGTTGAGACTTCTACGAAATCAGCTTGCCGTCATAGCAAGGCTGCAGGAATGACATACTGGTCTAGACGTCTTGCGTTTGTTCGATTTGGTGCGGCCCTTTGGAGGAGATGGCGACTTGAAAGTCGAGATGTCATACATCACTAACAGAGGTCAGCAAAGAGCTTCAACGGGCGACGAGGGATGGGAGTTGTCCGGGCAGGGCGGATGGGTGAAGGAGGTGGTGTGTGTGTGTGTGTACTCAAGTACGAGTACAATACATTCAAGATGTGCGGACAGACACAGCTTCGTGCCGGCCGTCGAGGGACGGCAAGACACATTACAGCAACCAAAGACGAGCATGCACCCGTGATTGATTGTAGCAAAGTATCGGTAGCGGTAGCAGTAGAATGAGGATGACATAGGAAGAGTCAAGACTATCTACTCTGATGCGAGTCCAAGAGCCAGGCCAAGAGGATGTGTCAGGGGTCAGTAAGAGACGACACTTACTGGTCGTCTTGTTTCCGGTAGCCTCAGTGCAATCGCGACAAACATAATTGTCTATCAAAGTCAGCCCGTATCACCTACACAACAGCGGTTGAGTGGTGGACGCGAACTTACGGATTCTCTCAGCGACGTCCTCGGTCAGATCGACGCATGAGAAGTGGAACCTGGGTTATCAGTGACGATCTATGAGGGGTCGAGTTGACGTGGAGGAACAAGGGGAGGTAGAGAAGGCCGCATGAAAGGAGGACACGACTGGGATCCCCGCGCGTTCACCAACAGTCATGTAGCGGGACGGCGCCGTCCGCTGAAGTGGCAAACCACATGAGTTCCGCCGCTCCGGACGACATGGAGGCAGGAGGGACGGGTATCTCAAAATGTGCTCACCAGTCATTGCACTCGGCACACTCGATCATCGGTCCATCGTCTTCGTCGGTGGGCTTCTTGCAAACACAGTACACCTCCTCCTTCTTGGCTTTGCCTTTCGCCTTGCCTTTGGCCTTTGACGGGTGCGATTTCGGCTTCGAGCCTGACGATGGCTTGACCACGCCCGCTGCCGCTGCTGCAGCCTCCGCTTCCGCCTCGGCCTTCTGTCTTGCTTTCACAGCGGCAAACATCCTCGCGGTGTCTTCCGACTCGATCGCTCGTTGGGATTTGACCTTGTTTCTGCCGGACGTCCTGGACGCTACGCCGCCAGTAGACGAGCTTGCATCCTCCGACATGATCGTTAGTATCTCTGAAATCAAGTGAGGGGTACAAGAAGAATGAACAAGCATTAGCTTTGAAATGCTTCTGCAAAGGCGGGAGCAAGGCGAGAACGGCTAATTCCGCTTAATACCGGATTGTGGCGGAGATCTTAGGTCGCGTGTCTACCGCGCGTCTCGGGACCCCGGATTCGCGTTGAACCATAGACTTCGTGTCAACAATCAAAAATCAAGGTGTACAACGACTTCTCCGTTTGCTTCGGGGCCACATCGCCAACACACTCTTTTCGGGCGATAGAGGGTCGAGACTAGACGATCTCAGAACTAATAGTCGACCGGTCGCTGACGAAAGTGGGCGTCAAACATCACATACCCCGTTAGTCGAGCAAACGTAGGTGGCAAGTGAGGATGGATGGGGAGCCACCACAGGAGGAAGACTTTTCGCAGATCCCTCTCGTCGAGCGGAGTCAGCACAAGGTATGATGACGGCTCATGGACTCGAACCGTGACTACGCGCTGAGATGGTCAGAATTGGAAAGCCCGAGTATCAGCCTACACCGATGTCATCGCCAAGTCAGCAAAGACCGCTTCGGACACCGACCCATTCTTCCGACCGTACGTCTCAGATGGAGCATTATTGTGAGTGAAGCTGACACGCATCTTCGACATGTCGTTGTTGACGTTCATCCAGGAAGAAATGGTGTCTTGACGCCAATGCTGTTGCTCAGGAGAAGGGTGTGGAAGCAGTATTGGCTATCGTGCAATATAGCGGAGAGAGCAGCGCAAGGTATGTACGCAAGTAGAGACGCAGCTCACCCGCAGGACGAGAGCAGATGTCACGCCTCCGCTAGTCGAGAAGACTTTGGGTGCGGTGCGAGCCGGTACGAAGAAGAAGGGGATGGACCTGTGCTGCATGTATGTGGAGGTAGAGAACAGCGGTGAAGGCGTTGTCGTGAGTATTTGCAATCTCGACCAGTGTGGCGAAGCTGTATTGACGGTGACAGACGGACGTTCTGGCAGGGCTGGACGCTAAACAGCCGAAAGTGGTTGCAGGCTCAATAGCATGTATCAACGAGATCGTACAGTAAGTCCTGCTGGGTGAGACAGCTCGCTGACTGCAGATCATTCGGTCTCACGATAATCGGGAATGTCAAGCCAATATTGAAGCTCATGCCCAAGATCTTCGGTCATACCGACAAGAACGTCCGGGCCGAGGGATCAACACTGGCTGCTACGCTTTACACATATCTTGGTCCGGCACTCACTCCTTCTCTCGCCGAACTCAAACCTGTTCAAGTGTCGGAGCTGCAGAAGACATTCGACTCGCTAGATGCCGAAGGCAAGGGAGCTGGAACGGGCAAGCCTACGAGATGGACGCGGAAAGCCCAACGGGAGCGCGAAAGCGCAGAGGCATCTGGAGGCGACGCAGAAGATGAAGCAGGACCAGCGGAAGAAGCGGCGCCGATCGACCCTCGCTCATTGCTGGATCCGGTCAACGTCCTCGCCAAATTTCCCGAAAATCTGGACGAGCAGATCTCCTCGACGAAGTGGAAGGAACGGCTCGAGGCACTGGAGGAATGCAATAAGGTTCTTGCGCAACCGAGCAACGCGAGGATCGCGGACTCGAATGTCGACGCATATGGCTCTCTGGTCTCAACATTGGGCACGAAATGCAAGAGTGACGCCAATGTCAACGTCGTTATCGAAGCCGCCAAGGTGGTCGAGGGGTTGGCCAACGGTCTTGGCAAGCCATTCGGACGCTTCAGAGGCGTGGTAATGCCTGGCATTATCGAGCGGCTGAAGGAGAGGAAAGCGAATGTGGTGGAAGCGTTGGGCCGTGCACTGGACGCTGTGTTCGCCACAGTAAGTCCTATCGCACTAACAGACCAGATAGACCTGACCGTCAGACTACTCTGTCCGAGATCGTGGAAGACATCTTGGCGGGTTGCAAATCCAAGAACCCGCAAGTCCGTGAAGGGTCACTCAAATTCCTCCTTCGGTCTCTTCAATCCACTCCCGACGCGCCGGGCAAAGATCAAATCAAGCCGATGGCGGAATCGCTGGTGTCCCTATTGAGTGACAGTCTGGAACCGGTTAGGACGTCGGCGGCAGAATGCCTGGGAACGATGATGAAGATTCTTGGAGAACGGACATTCAACCCATACGTCGAGAGCGTTCCAGAGTTGCAGATGGCGAAGGTCAAAGACGCATTCGGGAGAGCCGAGATCAAGTACAAAGCAGGAGGTGCCAAAGCCGCACCCGCCGGAAGAGCACCTGCTGCAGCGCCAGCCAAGAAGGTCAGTGGAACTCATCGCCTCTGTTGCAAAGGCTGACTCTAGAAGGCGCCCATGGCTAGACCCAACGGCACCGCTGCTCCGACGTCAGCTCCGAAAACTGCCGCTCCGTCGTCACCACCGATCAAAGCATCTGGCAAGTTCAATGCCAGTCCTATGCTCGACGAATTCGCCGCTCCTCCTGTCAAGGCTCCATCCGCACGATTCGCCAAACCTGCACCGAAGGCACCTGCTGCCGAGCCTCCGAAGCCCGCTGCTGCGCCTGTCAAAAAGACTGCACCTTCGTCTGGCCCAAGCAAAGCCGGACCGTCCAAAGCTCTCGCTTCGTCACCATCCGAGCCGGTCAAGTACCGCTACTCGAACGACGATGCTCTCGCACAAGCAGCAGACCTGATACCGGCGAACTTCCAGACAAACCTAGCCGATGCTGCCTGGAAAGTCCGTCTCGAATCTGCAGAAGAGATGGTCAAGTGGGTGGAAGAGGAAGGGGCGGACAAGGTGGACAGCGAGATCATGACCCGCTTTCTCGCCAAAACGCCAGGATGGGGCGAGAAGAACTTCCAGGTGTCGGCCAAAATCTATCAGATCATCCAGGTCATGGCGGAGAAGAGCTCGTCGTTTGGCAAACCGTCAGCGGCACTCTGCATTGGTCATTTGACCGACAAGCTTGGAGATATGAAGCTAAAGAAGCCGGCCGGAGAGGCTTTGACTGTGATTGCCGAAAAGACATCGCTCGCCTTCGTACTTGCGCAAGGTCAGTTCGATTCCTCCACCCGTTCCTTCGTAGCGATGACTGACGTGGCAGGGTATGAGCCGATGAGCAAGCAGAAGGCTCCCAAGGCTCAGGCGGACGCTCTAACCTGGATCAAGCAGCAAATCAACGATTTCAGTATCGCGGGTATTCCTCTACGAGAGCTGATCAGCTTCGTCAAGACTGCCCTTGGCTCGCCCAACGCCCTTGTCCGAGCTAGTGCGACCCAACTCCTCGTCACCGTCAAGGTGTTTGTCGGAGGCGACATCTCCGGATTCCTCGAAGATCTGAACCCACAACTTCTGTCCACGATCAACTCCGAATTCGACAAAGCGTCGTCGCAGACCCCACCAGAACCCACTCGGATGCAAGCGGATCTGCAGGATGTGGCGGCCGGACCGGGCAAACAGGGCAAGGGAGGGGCGGACCCTCTGGACGACCTAGTCCCGCGTGTGGACCTGGACAAATTGGTCAACCAGACGAGTGTCCTGGTGGATTCGAGAAGCGATGCTTGGAAGGTGCGAAAAGAGGCTTTCGAGGCTTTAAACGCTCTGCTCGAGGTCAAGTCTAATCAACGGCTCAAGCCAAACATGGGTGAGTCATGCCGTTGCGTACAAGTATCGCGAGCTCCTACTGAGTCCTTCTTCAGGTGAGATAGGAACGGTTCTCAAGAAAGCGATGGCGGATACGAATCTGTCCGTAAAAATGCTCGCATTGGGTATCATCGCCAAGATCGCCGCGGGCATGGGTCAGCCGTTCGACAAGTACAACAAACTCCTGACACCTGCTGTCGCCTCCGTATGTGCCGACCAGAAAGCGACGACGCGGTCAGCGGCCATTACCACGCTGAACGCGATGGCGGAGGCTTCGGGCGGTCTCGATTCGCTCTATCCCGGTCTAGCAGCGAGCTGCGAAACGACGAATCCAGCTCTGCGGGCCGCCGTCCTTGGATGGCTCGCAGAGCGCTTCCAGGCTGATCCACCATCATCGTCGTCCGATCTTCAGCCTCTTGCCGCGCCTGTCGTGCACTGCCTCGAAGACCGTAATGGAGATGTGCGGAAAGCAGCCAGTGCCGTCCTGCCCTTCGTGGTCGCCAACACCGGCGCCGACTTTGTAATGGACCAAACCTCCGGTCTGAAACCGGCGTCGAGGTCGACGATCATCCCACTCATCGAGAAGGCCAGGGCAAACGCTCCTGCCTCTGCTCCTTCGGCCAAACCTGCTGCTGCTGCTTCCGCTGCACTAAGCAAGAGCGCTGCCGCCAAGTCGGCTACACCAGCTAAGCCCGCCAAAGCTCCTATCACGGCACGCGGCAGTCCTGCTCCCACTACTCGACCAGCCGTCCCTCCAGTTCGATCGCTCGCTATGAAAGCGCTGTCGACAGCTCCATCTTCCCGACAGCCCGCCTCGAACGATGACCGCGCAACGGGATTGCCCAAACCTCGGATGGCAGCTCGTCCGGCATCATCCTTGTCATCGGCTCCTTCTGCCACTTCGTCTTCGGCTCGTGTTCCGCCTTTCCAGTCGGGTGCTCCCGAACCGCGGACCATGCGAGTCAAGAAGGACTCTGCGCGGTGGATCCTGGAAGCGTCGCCCAAGACGGATTTGACGGAATACCTCTCTCATCAAATGGAACATCATGCCTCGCCCGATCTGTACGCCCAGCTATTCAGTAAAGACCATCGAGCCGAAGAAGACTACATGGCGGCCTTGTCGACTCTGTCCGACTTCTACGCTCCTTCATCAGCGTCGACTTTCGCTCTGCGGGAGGACGAGGCGCAAACTCTCCAAATGGCCAACATCGACTTGACAGTCAAGTATGCTGCACTCAAGCTCTTATCCAACAACACGCAAATTACGAATCGATGTCTCGAGCTGCTCACCAACGTCGCGGACACTGTGGCACGATATGAACAACGCTTCTCGGATGCTGAAGCTAAGCTGTTCGTACCGGCTCTGATTTTCAAGGTATGTACACGCTTCCTCTTCACCATCATAGACGGGTGGCAAGCTGACATGAGACTAGCTCGGAGATACCAAATTCGGGCCAAAGCTCGCGCCGATCTTCGACTCGCTCGACCGAATCATCGCTGCTTCGCAGGTCGTTCAGCTTCTCGTGCAATACGGTCTCGAAGACAAATCGTCAGGCAAGACATGCAAGAACGAGTCACTGCAATTGATCGAGAAAGCGTATCGAAAGCGAGGCTCGATCTTGCGGTCTAAGGACGATCGAGGGTTTTACGAAGCCGTTTCGAGGTGCATCTCCGACAGCGGGACGCGCAACGCTGCCCTCAGCGTTATGGCGTGAGTATAGGCCTTACTGGCGCATCGATGATGAGAGTCCGTATGACTGACACGGCCAGGCTACTTCAGCTCTTGGGAAGCTCCAAGGTGCTTGAACAGGTAATCGAATCGATGCCGCAGGGCTCCAAGGATATGCTGGCCAATAGGAGGGCTACGATGGCCGCAAGTAAAGCCGCACCAGGAGCCGTGAAGGCAGAGCCGCCAGCTGCTACCGCGTCACCAGCACGTACAAAGATAGCTGGGTCAGGGACGCCATCTGCACGAGCAGCCGCCGCTGCAGGGTCGCCTGCTGCTAAAGTCTCGTCCCCGGCTACACGCCTGCCACGTCCTGGTGGACCCTCACCGGCTCTAGGACGTCCACCTTCGGCTTCGAGCTCTTCCACATCTACAACTCGAGCCATTGCATCGCCGTCTGGCTCCCGTCCGCCATCTCTTCCCCGTCCAGGCGTCGCTGCGCCTGCTTCTCGTCTGCAAAAGAGCTCAGACCCCTTCGCACCCGCACCTCGAAGTAGTATGATGCCTTTAGGCCGTACAAGCGCCAAGCCGCCCACCTCAAATGGTCATCCCTTCGATCCAGTTACTGCAGCAATCAACGATCTTCACCATGAGGACCCTGAACGGACCGTCGATGCATTGAAGCATATCCAGGTGATGCTCAACGACACACCTCACTTCTTCGAAGACTCGGTGCAGACTCTGACGGACGCGTTGCTGGACGAGCTCGACCGAGCCTTCACCCCTCCCGAACAAATGCGCCAATCAGAGTACTTCCGATTGGTCAAGCACCTCATCCAGTCATTCTCCGGTATCGCGTGCAACCACTCGCTCATTCGGAAGCTCACCTTTGACGACCTATACGCCCTGTTGAACGGACTATCACTCCGGCTAGTTCAGGCCGATCGACTTGGCGGAACATGCGCCGAGCTATCGAAATACATCAACATGATCATCATCCAATCGCTTTCCACGCCTGACCGACTACTGGTGTTCAAAGTCATGTTCCGGCTATTGTACAACATCACCAAGGACTTCGGCATCAACAAGACCGATCCCGAAGAAGAGGTTGCAGCGCATGCTGACCTCATCCTCAAGTGTCTCTGGAAACGGTGTAAAGTCCTTGACGAGGATCTCAAGTCGGGTCGATTGGATGCTGGCAAGCTTCTGAGAGTGATTGAGGAGTTCTTGGAAGGTATCGGTCCCCAGGAGTGGAGACGCAGGGAACAAGAAGGTGTTGCGCTTGGTGGAATGCCATTACGGACCATCAAGACTGTCCTGCAGAGGATGGCGAGTGAGTCGCATTCAGTCACTCCAGGCGTGTACACTGCTGACTCGACCCTTTAGCATATGCCGCAGCAGTAGAGTTGGACATTTACGAGATTCTCACTGTCGAATTTGGCGATTCGGCAGCAGACACGATTGTCTATTCGTATCTCTTCCGGCTGGGTAGGTCTATTATCCTTCACTGTTGATCGATATATCGCTGACACCGTCTTTAGCGGGTATCGTAGAAAAGCATCTTGGCGCACCCGGCTCGAGCAGTCCGACACCGGCCGTCGAGAAGCCCACTCCCTCAACATCTTCAGGCTCGGCATCGGCATCAGCATCGACTAGGTCTCCTCAACCGCCTCAAGAGAAGAACGAAACGGAAGCTGAACGTCTTGTTCGTGGACTGACGGGCGGTGATCAGAAAGAGGTGGGTATTCATGCACGCAGCGTAGCTGGAAATCCCGCTGACTTGGCAGGCGCTTGATCAGCTGTATTCGTACATCAAGGCCAACCCGGACAAGGAGAACGACGTCTGGGTCGCCGTATCATCCCTGTCGACTGCGGTACAGACATATGTCAGGCGGATGGTCGAGACTCGCAAAGCCGCTGATAACCCTTGTGAGTCGAGACGCACCGCATGACATCGTGGCTCGGGCGTGTTCGCTGACGAGGTAGCCCCACCTCGTGGTGTCGCTTCTCCACTACGCTCCCCAGCGGCTAGTCGGCCGTCATCGTTGCCTGCTCCTCCAGCTATGGCTCAACCACCTCTCAAACGAGGACCTCGACCGAGTTCACTTGCGGTGGACAAATCTGCGCCGGCTGAGGACCAATTGGCAGCTTTGAAGAATGTGTTCGCCAGGGCCAATCTGGGATCGAGTCAGAGTGGTGGTGAGCCGTTGAGCGAGATTGACGATCGTCAGAATAGAGCAGAGTAGAGTCCTTGGGGTTGACTGTTTTGCAAGATCTCGTGAATTATGTATAACATTATTGCTTCATCATCATGATGGGTGAAGGGAAGCTGGTTCGTCACAAGCTCATGCATATGGTATGTAGTCTGCAGATTACGTGCCCTCGCTCGTCCATCGACTCATTATCATTTTCCCCCTTCGTCCGTCATGCGATCATGTCGCCGTATCGTGATTCCCTCGTTTAGGCGTTCTTCTTTTGGGCAAGCAGGACGCAGTGCTGGCCTCCCGCCGAAGCGTAGACGGTGTTGTACTCCTTGAGTTGCTGGAGACGTCAGTAAGGTGATCTGACATCTTCGATGGTATGACTCACTGCACTCCTCAGGACGGTGGGCGTCGAGACACTGGACCTGTTCTGACCTTGACCCAATTCGCATTGTTCTGCTCATCAGCTCGTGACCTTGACCTCAAAATGTTTTCTCTGAACGCCAACTTACGACCTAGACCCCAAGAGTAGGCGTGACCAGATTCGGCCACCGCGAGCGAGTGTCGAGTACCAGCTGAGATCTGCCTGATCGGGTTGTGGGCCGGTTGGCTGACTGGCGGCATATCGGGCACGACTTCGTACGACTCGGGAATAGGCGGGAAGTAGATCTAGAACAATGAGCCATTTCGCTTTGATCTGCCACGAAAGCGGTCGGTTGACTTACCCTGACTGGTTCGGGAATCCACTCGACAGGGGCGATCTTGATTGCCGACTGAGCAGCTTGTAATTGGTTGTTGGCATCTGCGATCGCCTCCTCGTCGCCAGTCTGGGTGGCCTTTTCCAATGCCGCTTGTGCATCATCCACCACCTTTTGCTTCTCTTCGTGAATCTCCTTTGACCGTTCCTTAACTTCGTCCTGAGCGGGGTGGTCGTCGCTGAGACCGAGCTCGTGCGCGTCGTTCCTACCACAGCCCCAGACTTCTCCGTTGTCGAAGAGGAAGAGCGAGTGGAACTCTCCGCCCGAAATTTGGACAACTCGGTGACCGCCGTGATTTTCGGGATGGAGGGCGTCGATCTGGGTGGGAACTGTGACGATGTCCTCGTTCGCTTCGGGCCGATCGAGCGAGATCCCGCATTGTCTGTTGGCGTTCAATCCCCAAGCCCAGACCACACCCGATGAATCGAGGGCGAGCGAGTGATATCGGCCCGCGTTGACATGGACAATACGCCTCAGACCGAGTCTTTCGGGCTCGAGACCGTTCAATTTACGTCGCTCGATGATTCGTCGACCGAGTTGGCGAGAGGAGCCGTTACCCCAAACCCAAACCTCGCCTGTTGATGAGAGAGCCAGAACGTGATCATTACCGCACGAGACCTGGACGATCTTGATCTTGCTCAAACGCGGAAGGGCGACAGGGCGATACTGGAACGCGTTGTTGGATGGATCCTGATTGAAGCCGAGTTTCCCTTCGTCGCCCTGAGAGGGCGTCAGCTGAAGAAGAGGAATTGGGGAATCGTGAGGCTTACACGGAAACTACCCCATGCGCGGATCTCTCCCTTTTCGTTGACAGCTACACTGATGCTGTCTCCAGCAGCGACCTGAACTGCGCGGAACCCTTCCTTGCCCAAGTCTTCAATGACATAGGGATAAGATTCGAGATCTTCGTTGGGGATGACCGAGCCGGCATTGTTGGGATCAGGGACATCGCTGGTGATACGCCCCAGCGACGCGTTGTCATTGATACCCCATGATCGGGCCTGCTTGTCAGCCCCCTCTCGACTCCGTCCATTCCGGCACACATGACTCACCCTGCCTCCCTCGTCTATGGCGAGATTGTGCATACCTCCCGCGTAGATCGTCTCGAGACCGCCGCCGGGCTTGCCGTCCCTGCTCAACTCGCCATCTTCGCTCTTCTCCTCAAACCTGCCATGTCAACAACTGGGCCAGGTGAAAGTTACGCGCGCACAGACGTACCATGCGTGAATCCTGGGTCGAGGAATCTCATCCAGCGTATCCGGTCCGAGGCCCAATTGACCCATATCGCCATTGCCAAACATGAAAACTGCTTTTCGAGGCTTGGCCACTTCTAGCGGGAAGATCAGCCCTGACCCCGTGCAGTTGCGCCGAGAAGAGATGCTGACCAGGGATGTCGGGAACGGGCAAGGTGACGGTACCTCCCAAACTACTCCGCCGACGATGAGTCTTTTTCTCCGCTTCGACAAGAGCTCCGACCCTGCCCTTCTTGGCTGGCTGGCCATTGGACTTGGAGGCATCCTTCATCTCGACATCTTCTGAGCCGTTCTGCTGGGTGGCCGGTTTGTTGACGGTGGACTTCGACGACTCGCCGTTGGCGGCGGCGGTATATTTTGGGGCTTTGGATACCGGCTTGCTAGCTGCTCGGGACGCAGGCTTGCTGGACGGAGCTGGAAGATGGTCAGTGCTGGCACTGCTGGTGGTGTTTGACGCCAAACATTGCTTACCTGCTCGAGCCATGTTGATTTGTCTCTGCTCGGAATATTCGCTCTTACACAGTCAGCTTTAGCCCCAGCTTGGCCTTCTTCCACGCACATCAAGGCGGTCGGGCTGACTCTGCAGTACTGTATGTACAAAGCTTCAATCAAAGTGCAGAAAGACAATGTTTTGACGGTTAGAGCTCAGAAATCATCAGGAACAGACGCGCCTTCGTGATGGAAGCAACTGTCGCGCCTATACCCACCTACCGTAGGTACCGGGGGTGAGCCTGCAGAGCTGCAGCTTGCTACAGAGCAACACTTGTATGGGAGGGGAAGATGCGTTCGTGGAGACATGAGCTCCAAACGCTTCTCACCCAGAGCCCATTTGCGCTGGGCGACGAACGAGCAGCGTTTCATCGACCAGTGAAGCAGACCGTGAAGAAAGTAACATGCATCATGGCACGATCTCGTATACTTCGCCTTCGCCCTTCCATCCTTCATCTCTCGCAAGTATACTGCCCCAGAATCGCATGATTCCCTCCCATTCTGCTCGACCTCTCGGCATGTCCTCTCCAGTTTTGCCCTTCTCCCCACTAAGCACTTCGACCTGGTCGAAATCCTGTTTGAGGCGCGTGACTTGCCGTTGATATACAGCAGAAGCGGGATTTAAACGCGTAAAGAACAGTGCTGGCGTCTGACTCGGGTGGGTTGTCGACGAACTTGGCGAGAGGAGCGGGGCGCAGATACTGATGACCGAACCTAATCTTCTCCCTTGTTCTGCAGCCAGTGGGGATGTTGAGACATGTGCCGCGAGCTCGAGGGCCATACTACCGCCTTGACCCCAGCCGAAAAGATGTATATCGCGCATGCGCCAGCCGATCTCGGGTGAGGTCAACGCGGTGAGCAACTTGTCCAGTGTAAGCAAGTGCTTTGTCGGATCGGGGCTCGGGATCGGATTGAACATTCGGTCGAAAGTGTTGTACCACGAGAAAGACGGTCCGTCCATCAGAGGTACCCTGGTCTCTGATCAGCATTGGCAGGGCATGACGGTGCGAAAACAAAGCATCGGAACTCACTGATCCGGCGCTTGTAAAGAGAGAACGGCGGTAGATGGCAGATTGAACGAGGAGCCAACTTTGGCAAATGGTTCGCAGGTATCACCTATCGAAGCCTTGAGCGACCGTTCAGCTTGCACACCGAGTCTGTTTGCAAAAGTACGGCTCGAGATGCTCACCTAGTCCATGAAACATGATGAGAAGATTTAGGTCTTTCCCATCGGGAGCACCTTGATAGCGAAACTCCCACGGGCGGAGCAGAGACGGAGTGGGTAGCGGTTTGGTTGTCGACGCTTGTGGGGCGACTGGCTTGAGGTTGACGCTAGACATGATGCTGTCGGCAACAAGACATCGAGAGCAGGCTGGCCTTCTTCGATCGGTGTATGAGGTCACCCTTTTAACCGTGGGAAAGCTACATCTTGCCCCACTTTTGGGCTATCTTCGTCTCCGGATCACCGGACTGTCGTGCCAGACGTCGAGATCCATCTGCCTAGCGATCCCAACGATGCACATCACACATCATGAGCCTGGTCGAAACGTGGAACGACACTTTCAGGCAATTGCCTTTAGCGGCTGTGATTGTCGGAGCGCTCGGTATCCCTTATCTGATCACCTACCTCTCGTTCGATCCTTCTACCCGGTGGTTGAGAATTGGACTATGGCCTCTGAGTGTACTGTGCTACGCTTCGGCACTTGGACGTGTCGATGAGCCTCGTGAGTCTGACAATCACGTCTTGAACCCGTCTCGGGCATGATCAGCTCATCTTCAGTCATGGACGTCCGGTTTGCTCATCAAGGAGTAAGTCCCACTTCAGCTTGCCTCAAGTCAGCGACCTGGACCTACTGACAAGACTTAGACAGTATGGGTTCGTGAAAGCTTGGCAAGACGTAGAGGGTCAGCTGAGAGCAACAGGTCTTTGGCACTGGTCTTCGATATGCTTTTGCAACCACCGCTCCCGCGATTCACCCGCTGCCCCGACAGCCTCTGCTTGGCTGGCTCAGACGAACTCGCCTTGGCAAGGCATTCGACTTGCAATTATCTGAACAAAGACGCGTCAATATCGCTCCGAACCCCCCGATCGGACCCGGTCGATCATACATGTCCGCCATGGCACTTCAGATTGCTCGACTTGTCTTCTCGCTCATCATGTTCGACCTCGTCACCTATCCCATCACTTTCTTCGCCTCGACGACCTACGGTGGGACCGAGATCAGTCAATATCCCAATTTCGTGGAATGGGTGAAGCAGCTGGCTCCACAACTCGGACTGGACTGGAGGGTGCTTTGGATCGTCTTTGCTTGGGGATACCTGCTAGGAGCGGTGTACGGCTTCGAAGTGGGCGTTCATCTCGTTGCGACCATCTTCGTAGGGATGGGGTACAGCCTGGAGTCAGAATGGCCGAGGGTGTCGGACTGGTGGATATTCAAACCGTCGTCAATGAACGAGTTTTGGGGTAAGAGGTATCATCAGGTAAGCTGGCCCTTGCTCCCCGTGACCGGCTCGAATTGACGTTCAGGTTCTCCGCGTACGTGATCGAGATTTCAATCCGTGAATCTCTTCTCATTCGCTGTAAGGTCCCCTCCTATTCTGGTCAGAGCCGTTCTCAGGCTTCTCTCGCTCGATCCATATCCTCAGCACATTCCTCATGTCGACCATCTTCCACGTCCAGCTGTATTACACCCTCAACCGACGTCTGTCAATTTGGCCCTCCACGGCGTTCTTCATGGGCCAAGGGCTCGGTTGCGTATTTGAGCGGTACCTGCTCCGACAACATGGGATACGAGTCGGTGGACTGCTGGGCAGGATCTGGATGGTCGCCATGTTGACTGTCACGGCGATCCCTGCCGTCAATGAGCATCACGAGATAGGATGGGCGGGTGCGGTGCGAAAGGGATTTTCGCTGGATCCCACGACCAGTCCAGTACAGTGGGCTTTGTACCTGCTCGGATACCCCAGCTTGCTTGACAACTACCCAAAGTCGCATTGAGTTTGTTGCCATCGACATGTAGTCCCTTCCGACAGACAATGAGCACACATACTGTCCTCGTCGCGGTTCAATTGTCAATCTGCCCTAAGGTGGCTAGACATACTCTAATCCTTACCGTAGAGTAGGTACTATGTAGAACGTAGACATAGTCGGGAGACGACGCATGGGTCGTGATGTCGACGAGTACATGAGTTGCAATACCTTACGGTCACTACTGCATACCTAGCCCGCACAGACCGGTGGTTGTTGGGTTTTTTTGCCGCCACCTACACGACAATCGACGTCAGTTGTCCATCTCGATTTCAACTTTCCTTTCCCTCATCTCACGCTTTGTCATTCTCTCCATTGTCAACTCAGGCAACGATGCCAGCGGCACCTTCCGAGTCTCCTATAGCCATCTCATCTACGTCTCCTACTCCTGAACGGCCAGGACTTCGGGCTTCACGTAGCACCTCGTCTTCGTCATTCGTCCCAACGGCGGGACCATCTACCCGTCGTTCACATGCGCCACCAGCGAGAGCAGTAGTCGAGGACGATGATGTGTTCAGCGCCGATCTTGACGTTGACATCGACATCGACGCTATTCATGGAGATGGAGATAGACCGATTCAGCCTAGACCTCGACGAGCTGTCGATCCTCGTCGACGTCAAAGACCGTTCGCGCTCGCACCTACAGCTCGACCGTTCCGACCTAGAGCGGAACATGGACTGGCTATACCTTCGCGAACGTCCAGTCCAGCCAGCTCGAACGCTACAGCTGGGACGGGACGAGGGACAGTGATCGACTTGACGGAAGACGATGATGATGTGGAGATCACAGGAGCGAATGTTGCCGAGATCGATCCTCAACCTCTACCCAGACCAAGAGCGAGATTAGGAATGCAGAACGGACCTATATGGAGAGATCTAAGGCGTGAGTACCTACAATGACTTGACTAGGACGACTGCTGATGGATACTAGGTATTGACGAAGTTGCGGCCGAGCGAGAACGAGCTGTTAGAGGGATTCTCGATGATCCGGACCTTCAACGCCGTCGTCAAGTCCTATCCCCTCCTCCTGTCCTTGCTCAAGCCAATCGCCCACGACAAGTCCGCTTCGATCCGCTACAGAGGTGGCGACAAACCATGGCGGATTTCCCAGATCGTCGACAACCGCCTCCACCTCCTCCTGCAGGCGCACCTCCTCCACCTCCCGCTCCTGAGCCTCGGCGTCCGATCCGGCTGGGTGGAGCTGTACTGAGACAGGGCGATCGACAAATCAACTACAATCAACCTCAACGTAACGCGGCAGCCCATAATGCACCTCTTCAGCCTATGCCCGATTTTGGAGCAGCTGGACGACCTCAAGGCCGACCACCACAAGGCCGTGCCGAGCTGGAAGCACAGATCAATGAGCGCATTCAACGACGTATACGAGAACGGGATAATGGTGGATACGTCGGTCTCGCCGATATGCTCAATGGAGTGATGGACAACTGGGGTGTCGCGCACGGATTGGAGGCTGCGCTTGGAGATCCGGCTGGTTTCGCGCAGAGGATAAGGCAGATGGGGATCGATTTGCCATGGAGGAGAGGGGCTGGAGCAGGAGCTGGACCCGCTGGAATGGCCAACCAAAGACCGCTGGATGATCCGCAAACCATTATCGCTCAAGTACCCAAGTTCGATTACCCTCCTCTTCCTGAAGGGTTTACCTCAAACTTCGAAATCGACAGTACCATCGAGATCGATCAGCCCGCATCGAGTAAACGGTACCTTGCATGCGTGTACTGTGCCGAACCGCTCCTCCTCTCTTCAGGCCAAAAGACGCCCGACGATCGAGTATGGGCATTAAGATGCGGTCACTTGATCGATCAGAAATGTCTCGTCAAGATCTCTCAACCTCAATCAGAGGATGATCGAGTCAATATCAATCGTCCACCTCCTGGCGGTCTACCGATCTTGGGTGAAGATGAAACGCCGGCGACGAACGGTAGAGGAGGAAGGAAGGCCAAGAAGCCAAGACCGAACGCGAGGAAGACTGCGCCGAAACCGGTCGAATACGAATGGACTTGTCCTGCCAAAGATTGTGGACATCCACACAAGAGCGAGTTGAAGGAACTAGAGTGGACGCAGGTGGAGCAAGAGGGCGCGTTGCAGCTGTACGCCTAGTCCGGCGAACGGAGACAAGCTCAATAGTCACCATCACAACCTAACGACATGACGAAGTAACGACCATATATGCATCGCGGGACACACCATCATATCACTGCTGTTCCGCCAGGCACACACTGTTTCGCCAGGCTGGCAGATAGCATGCACATCAGGTGCTGCGCTCTTACTCTGAACTACGGCTCGTAAAAACACTGAGGCGCAGCTGGCTAATCGATAGTCGTCACCTGTGCTTGGCGTTACAGCTACTCAACTTGTAACATCCCGATCCGCGAAAGCAGCCAGCCATCCGACCGTTCGACCGGTACCTATCGTTTTGGCATCCGAAGAAAACGGTACGTACTAGTACGACCTATTTATAATACCCGCATCGGGTCAAAACCTCGAAATCCGAACGCCACGCCGCAACTTCAGTCTCTTTCGTATTGACATGGTACAGCCCCGCTGCGATGCATCGTTTCACGGTGAGCGGTTGGACGGTCGGTACACCATGCATACGTAGCGCTGGACGATACTTATATGAACGACTCTGCTGGCTTGTTGATCGACTAACACTCGATTTACTTCTGTCGACGATGGCTTACCAGGTGATCATCAGTGAGCCTAGCTCGGTGGTTCTTCTTAATGGCTGGGCGGTCGGTAAGTGTTGCCTGACTCATAACTTCCGGCCACAACGAACTAAAGCTGATCGGTCAAGCTTCATCATGGTTCTGTGCCTACTTCTTGTCAGTCCATCGTCTTCCCAATTACTCAAGCGGTCAAAGCTGATGAAGATATGCAGCTACTCTCGGTACTTCCTCGAACGCGTCCTCCCCAAGGTATACGGCGAGACATATACCAAAATGTCTATTCGAGATCAAAAGAGTTTCACGGTCCATCATCATTGGCTTACTGTGAAATTCATCGCCGTCAGTGGGATGTACCCCTACATCAATATCATGTTTCGAAAACAAGAATTATCGGCGCCTGTCAGACCTGGGGCTCTGGTTTCGAATGCCGATTTTTGAGTGTGCTGTATATGGCTATCGTCGCTAGGTTAGCGGCGTGCGCGGGCGCGCACGGGCACATCAGCAAGGCTGATATGGTTAGTTTCCTATGGGAGATCTCGAGTCGATTGGCCATCAGCCCTGTGTCGCTCATTCATCACGTCGCGGCTGTCGCGCTTAGCGCTTGGCAGCTAGCCGGAGACGTCAGGGGGATCCAATACACCACTCAACTAATTACCGAATGGCAGAAACAGGCGATCCAGGAGAACGACCAGCAGTTCAAGATCATTATGACTTACGGCGTCTTAGAGGGTAAGCTCCATGCCCTTCCGTCTTCCACGGCCACGCGACCATATAAGCTCATCATGACCCAGTGGTGTTTGAGAGCTGGATGCATATTTGCTGTATCCTACATCGAGTATGGGAGAAGGATAATCGAAAACGATCCCAACTATGGGGAGCAGGTGGGATCTGGGTTCTGATCGGTACATTGACCGAATTGGCTATCATGTCGGTGCTTTGGCACACGTATTGGCCAACATGGGATATCGGCATGAAGTGCGCCATGGTCATTCTCCATTTCGGTGAGTCGGTCCCCTTTCACTCTGTTCGAAGGCGGACCCCCGAAGCTGAGTCCCGAGCGTTCATGGCGGCTCAAGTACACGGAGCGAGGATCGGGATTCAGTTATCGTTTAAGTACCGTAATAAACATCGGGTTGAGCAGAGGGCCAAGTCGGAGTCGTCGCTTGAACGAGGAGGCGAAGATCCGCCTAGTCCGATCGAGTCGCCCGAGCTCGAGAAGGACGCAGGGGAACCGGGCTCAGCGGTGACTCAGTCGGAGTATACCCTGCCTATCGTCGACAAAGGTGTCAATTCCGCTTGAAAGGTTTGAATGGGAGGGCGGAGCATCATTTGATCTCGGATTCGGCACTCATTGGTCGTTAAAGCATACATTGTATGTACTGCACTGTGCTATATGAATATGTAATATACACTGTCGTCGTTACTGCCTCGAGCTTTACGGCTCGCTCTCTCGCAAGCAGCTACCACCCGAAAGTCTCGGCGTGGTATATAACTTTGGTCTCACCGTTCCAGACGGCCTTTACGTCGCTCAACTCCTTGACGACATCTTTCGTCTTGTCCAACAGACTCCTAGGTCCACAAGCTTCAACATCCACCGTCCCACCTCTGCCTACTGCATGCATCATATCCTCGATCGTCTTGTTCAAATCCGCTCGACCTTCGTGCCAATGAACGATATTTTCCAGCCCGGTCGACTGTTTGGCCCGTTCTTGTGATGAAGCTGCGAATGTCTGTTCGAGGATCGAAGAAGGGTTCGTTTCGTCTGCCGATTGACTTAGGTCGGGAGGCTTCGCCATGCTGAGTGTCGGTGTGGCTATTCCTGACGAGGAGGAAGTGTGAGATCGAAGGATCGGTAAGAATGAAGTTGGGGTGGAAGGGGAAGAACCTGATCGGACTGATAAACCCGAGTGCTGAGACGACGTTTTGATCATCATTGGCGCTGCCAATAATGCCGCTCCAGGCGGGGTAAGCGGGGTGGGGTTGTTGATGTCGGTGATGGGTGGTGGTGGAGGGAGGTAAAATGGATCCTTTTCATCCAACTCTTCAAGAGGTGGGGATGGGTCTTCATCCTCTTCAGCGGGGATAGTGACGTTCAATAAACCGCTCGATTTCCGTCGTGGTGGGGTGTATGCTGCTCCAATCGGACTGTGAAGTGATGCTCGCCGACTACTACCGCTTGGCGTAGGTGGTGTAGCACCTGACTGAACGGACGATCGACGTCGACCCATGTTGATCGGTTCTTCGATCGAGATCGATAGGTTCCGACGGGGCGGCACGTCGAGCAAGATACCAGCACTGCTTTTTCTTCGTGGTCCACCGGGGCCCAGCGACGAAGGCGGAAGGGCCAATGATGTCCGTCGAGGACTCTCCGGTGCGGAGGAAGGTCGAGCGTGACTCAGACTCGTTCGAGCGAAACTCGACCTCTCGTATGGTCTGGGCGGTTGACCCTCACTTCCATTCTCTGAACTCTTCTCCTTCTCCTCGTCCTCATCTTCCCTAAGAGCCGAGATGGAAGGCGCCTCCGACGCTATTCTACGAGACGAGGACATGCGACGAGCATACTCGAGAGCGGAAGAAGGCGTCTCGCCATCGTTATATCCTTCTGACCAGACGAATTTGGGCTCCGGTTCCTGCTCGTGCTCCTTTGATCCGGGTGGTAAAGTAGTCACCGATCGGTCGGCCGTGAATGGCAATACGGCATTTGAGCCACGTCGAGTCGCTAAGCCAGATTGATCTTGACCGTCCGTATCGAACGCCCCTGTCCAAGTGGCCCAGGACATGGTAGACATCAAACGCGATTTGCGGCGGGGTGGTTCGGCAGCTCGTCGAGCTAGGTATGTCTGCCATGAATCGTCCGATTGGCCCGGGTCGGCGGGCAGGGCAGCTGTAGGTGGAAGGGAAAGAGATGCACGGGGGATGTATTGGCGCGTGACGTGGATGTGGAGCGAGACGTTCAGCGAGGAAGGGATGTTGGTAGCGTGAGCGAGAAGAATAGGCGCGATCCAGTTGAGGTGCACTGAATGAAGTATCAGCAAAGTCGCGTCGGACGAAGATGTACAGTAAAGGAACCTACGCCTTGATTTGACCATCCATACGATACTGAAGAATCGAGGGTGAGGTTTGCCCTCTTTGGCATCTTGTACGACCTGGAGTAGATGGGCGACAGCGAATGAGATCCCTGATCCACCTAAACGAGCGTCAATCGTCGATTACTTGCGACTATCGGTAATGAGGACTTACCAGCCACGATGAGTACTCCGTCGTACAGGTCCAGTTTCCGGACTTGACCGTACGGTCCCTCTACCGCCGCCTTGACTTCGATCTTGCATTCTTCATCCACCGCCAATCCAAGCGTCTTTCTCTCCTTGTCCACCCTGTTCTTCATCCTCTTTGTGAACCCGTCCCTGACTCGGACGATGAACGTCAATTCCCCAGTCTCCTTATCCTCGCCATGAGGGTTCCGAAGAGGTACAGTGGCAGCTGTAAATGGGTGTGCTTCCCACGGTAATCGAGCCATACCAGGCATGACGACGTAGAAATGTTGACCGGCCGACCAATTAAGCTGAGCCGAGGGGGTTTGGAATGAGACTTTTAAAGTCGAAGGGGTTAGGAGAGTGAGGGTAGCTGTGGAAGGTAGGTTGGCAGCTGTAGGTGAAGGAATGACGGTCCATAGTTTGTTGAGGATGAATAGTCGGAGAATCCGGAATAGACGGTCGGCTGCCCATAGACCGATACCGGGGTAAATCCACTTATCGACGGCTCGCCAGTGCATGATGAATGCTGCTAGCGTGAGGGCAGCGAGGAGGACGTGGGTGATGAGGAAGAATTCGTAGATTCGGTGACGGACCCATCGAACCGAAGTGACGGTCAGGAGGGTAAATGCGAGCAATCCGGTGAAACCCTGGCGTACGTGAGCCTCGCGCTCCGAACAGCCAGACCTGGGAGACTTGACTCACCCAACGACTGAGCTGAGTGCTCCAGTTTTCCGAACGGAACCCGCCCAAGACGTAGAAGTAGCCTCCAGCATGAATCCAGATGCCCAAAAAGCACACCCTGCCAGCGGCTCGGTGAAGGAAGTTGAGCTTCTCGTAGCTGATCCCAGTGAGGACTAGGACGATGAGCAACCAGGTCATGGCTGATCCGAAGGAAATGGTAACCCACACGACACAAGGTTGTTCTTGCCGGCAAGAGCGATGATCAAGGGCATTTGAGCAGCAGAGATCCACGCTGCCTGGTTCGCATACGACTTGACATCCTTCATGTCGGCTGAACGCATTGTCAGCCATCCTGACTGCCGAAATGTCATCTGAGAGGATTCGAAGTAGACTCACTTCCGTAGAAAGACAGGACCAAGCACCCTAGGGTGTACACGAGCGTCCATACCAGCTCGGTCGTAGCGACCGAGCTTGGCGGGGCACGCTTGACCCACCACCGCAAGTTTGGTAATGGCATAGCACTGAGGCCGACGTACTTGTCCGCTGCCATCGTGAACGCCCTTCCGAAACGCTCGCTCCTTCCCAACTTCCTGACGATCCGTACATCCTCCACATCCTTGCTCAAGCTCGAAGAGGACGAAGCGGTCGGTGACGAACAAGCTGTATCGAGCTGCGGTGTTGTTGTGGTGGGGCCAGCGCTCCTTGCTCGTCTTGTCGCGAACCGGACGGTGATGCTGGCCATGTTGAGGAGTGTGAGGAGGCCGAGGATGGCCGAGGTGGTGTACCAGTAAAGGTAGCCTACTGGCTGAGGCATACCCATTGTCGTCGAGACAAAGTGTGAACGAAGGGGGAAAGGGCGGACCTGCCAGTCAGAAGACTCGGGGTAGGACCAGCCCGTAGTCTTGTCGCAGCGATAGCGATAATTTTAGAAACGAACGACAATACGCCAAAGAGTGGGGAGACGATGATGACGAGAAGAAACGATGATGGATAGTTAGGTGAGCGAATGTTCTTCCATACATGAGCTATACTTGACCACGGTCATGCCTGTTTTGCAAAGTGGAACATGTCATTGGCTTCCAGCTCGGCTTGTCGGTTCTGCTAATCAATGTCATCAAGTCGCTTGCGTCCGGTCCGACGCCACAACACAGAATTGATCCGATTGTTCTCTGACTTGCCTGCCGTATCCACCAGCACGAAAGCTCAGGCCTGACCTCACCATATCGTCCGTCATGCTTGCTCCATACCCTGGAGTCTCGACTTCTATTCGTGGATTGTGGATAAGCTACAACGATCGAATGGTGGCAGGTGCCTGATTGACATCGACCGGAATCGGGACTTCTCGACTGTTGAACAAGGGAAAGAAGGACCGGCATGACTCATGCTTTGAGGATCAGAGAGAGTGAAAGACAAGAAGAAATGCAAAAGCAAAATGCCGGTTTCGCCGGAACAGGAAACCGGCTCAATTCAGGGTAAACAAAGTTCTTCCGGTCTCGCCGGTTTGTGTCAGCGTTCCTTGCCCTCTTGAACAAGTTCCTGGAGTGGCGCCCAATCCCATGCATGAACTGCAAGCGGAAGCACCTTTCGTGAGCAGACGGGCGAGGCAGGCAGGCATCAGGCATCCAGGCAGGCGGGCAGGCAGCCTCATCTGATCCATCTGATGAATACCGTAGAAGTGTGGCTTGAGTGTGGCGGTCGTCGGACACATTGCGAGCTGCTATGAGATGAGGGCAAATACCACTTCCATGGGTCATCAAGGCGTATCTGACCACCGCGGACGTCTAGTATGCAAGGCCGCTCCGAGACCGTCGATCACAGCCACACTCAATGAGACGTCTGATGACAGGAGTGTCTACCAGACGGCCGTAGGGTGCTGTATTAGAGTGCTTGATTGCCAAGAACTCGATCCGGGGAGTATTATACTGACTGAGATCTGACTGCCGCATAGGGCTTTACCGGCGAGCTGACGCTTCCATGCCGGGATCGCGAGTCCTCTCGCTTGTTCTTGCACTGAGCATTGCCGACCTTCGCCCGTTGACATTCGATTGAAGCGAGGCACGATTGTTATATATCTCCCCACTCCCCACAAACAGACGCGTCGAACGGATGCAAACGCCTAAAAAGCCTCGCGCGTCACAAGCGGGATTTATGTGGTAGGAGTCAATAAGAATCATTCAGGGCGCTTTAAGCGGGTGTGCGATGATGGAGAGATCAAGTTGGAATGGAATGGCAGCGGGTGAAACGTCTACTCGATCACCTTTTGATATAGGTATCGCTTGCTCGCTATAAGTTACACCTTAGACGAGCAAGATATTCATATTCCGATCAACCGATGTGACCAGCGGTTTCGACTTTTGCGGAATCTTGTAATACTGTATTTACTATCTACCGCTTGTCACTCAGAAAGAAGCGGTGTACTACGGCCCGACATTCGTAACTACACACAAACGCAGGAATCAGAAGCCATTTCATCGCGAAAGGACCATACATCGAAACACCACCATCCCTTTCCACTATCTTGCTTCCTCTTCACTGCCCTCACTGGGTCAACACACATTCCTTCTTTCTGAAACACAATCCGAGGCTGAACCTGCGGGTCACGGGACTTTTGAGGTGCAATTGAGGGCAAGAAGGGCAAGAATGGCGACGGCTTCTACCGACAATAATCGGCGTCCTCACCCTACTATCACCTATCCCTCCGTTCACCTCGACTCCTTCAGCCCGGATCGTCTCAATACCGGTGCATTCCCCAGTCCCAATAAATCGAGAAACACCGCGCCTCAAGCTGGACCAAGCCGACTGCCGTTGTCGCGTCAAATTGGGGAGGCGGGAGCGCGGGATGAAACAGGCGCAGGCGGCTTGCAAACCACGAATTTCACTTCTCCCGCCCTCATGTCACAACAACAACGGCCCTCTAGCTCAGGATCAGGATCGGGTTCATCAAGTGGCCGAGCGAGATTGGCAGTGCAACAACGGCAGCAACACGCGGACGGAGTAGCGGCGGCATCGGGTTCAGGCTCTGGCTCTGGCTCTGGTCCACCGTATGGAACAAGCTCAACGCCAATGCTGAAAGTTTCATCGTCATCGTCTGCGCCTCTGACGCGTGCCCCTCCTCCAACACTCCCTCCACCAAACTTGGGTCTACCGCCTCTACCATCGTTATCGCCGATTTCGCCAGTGTACGACACACCCACCGACGGCACCTCACAGCCCAATACCACCGAATCGCCATTCTCTGCCACGCCGATCTCGTCGCCGGCTGGCCCGCGTCCACAGAGCACCAAGTTGGGACCCTCACTCTCCATACATATTCCCAAATCACCTCAACAATCCCGGTCGGTACCGTCACTCAAAGATTCGCCTGGTATCCCGCGTCGTCGGACTATAGTCGAAAACGAGGGGCATCAGGGTGTCTATCTGGATGTGGAGAGTTCACGGAATCATTCGAAAGAGACCCCGCGCCGTCTCGAGAAGAAGGCTTCAACGAACGACCTCAAACAGCAACAGCCTCCTTCTCCCTCTTCACCTTCGGCTCGTCTTTTACCTCGTCCACCAGGCGAAATCGCCATGCCGACGGCGTCAACCACTTGGCCGGTGCCGACCACTCCAAAACCATTCGTAACCCAACATCAACCTCAGAAATCAGCTTCCATCCTACCCGTCGTCGGAGGTCTCGCAGATGCCGGACCGTACCCCTCGACAACCACGCCGAAGCAGCAAGCCGCTGCATTGCCCAGCACAGGCATCGGAATGGGTCGACCACCAGCTGTGAAACCGATAGTCACAAAGCCTCAAGAAGAGATTTGTCTCGAGTGCATGATGCGAGATCGCGATCTCGCCGACGTGACTGTCACTGGTCCAGGTGCTTGGGCGCGTCAAAGTGATGCGGATTGGGACGAGCTTCGGTGGAGGGAGGAAGCGCTGCTCAAGTCGATGGGCAGTCAATCGTCTCTGTCCGTCCCGTCGCTTGAAGATGGAGGTGTATCGAGCGATTCGGAGGATACGAGTGTCAGCCTACCGTCGACCGGCAACTCGGCAGAGGATAGCGAGAATCGCCGTCGGCTCGCTGCGAAGAAACAACAGCGCTCTACCATGCGTGCTAGACGGCGAGAAGCCGATGGCCGCGTGGCTAAGGAGGTAGGGTGGAGAGGGTTCAAATGGGAGGAAGGAAAGCAAGGAGAGGGTATGCCGAGAGGATTCAGGGGGACAGTAGGCGGGCGTTTGACCGAAGGCGGTATCAAGGCCGTCATGACCAGGGTGAGCAGTCTTCTTGCATGCTCACTCAATGATCCGCGCTCATCAGTTCGCAGTACCCTAAGGCGTCGGAGCACCGATACGAATACCTACACAAATACCTCGCACACCAGTGGAAGCTAGTCATCGACATCCGGTCCGAAGCGCAACGGCGGGGTGGCTTTGCTATACCAGGGGAACTCGCGTACAACGACTCTGTCTCCTCGCACGAACCCATCGCAGCTGGACCTAGGACGAGCTCAATTTCATGGGATCAGCGCTCCGCCCTCGAGCTACGAGAGACAATCCGCGAGCCCGTCGTTCCCGCTACCGTTCGTCCTTCGCCATCCACGCCGACCGAGCTGGCGGCACTACGCCCGAAACCGCCTGCTGTCATTATCCCCCGACCTCATACTCAACTACTGCCCGAAACTGTCGGCGAGCGATTCACGCCTACGCCGCACTCGGCTCGAAATCGTTACGAAAAGGGTATCTCCAGTCCCGGCACTCTCGAGCGGAGCCCTCAACCTGATCGATATACCGACGACGATGACGCTCTCTGGTCGCCCGTATCTGCTGGTGATGGATCATTACGGCCATTCTCATTCGCCGTCCGTGCCGGTGCAGCAGCTGCTCGAGATGGAGGCGAAGGTGGGGGTGGGATAAAGGGTCGACTGCGCCGATTTGGCGGGAGTGTCACGAGCCTCTTTGATGGCAGCCACAATGGCAGTGGCAGCATGATGGACATGCAGTGAGTGGGAAAAGTGCTCACCAAGTGTGAGTGGTCAGCTGATATCTTAGCCTTGGTCTCGATCATGATCGGCGCAATGCCCCTTCTCATCAGATTCACCACAATTACTCCCGAGCTGTATCTATGGCATCGCCCAGTCGACCTTCTTTCTTTGGCAACTCGCGAACTTCGGTCGATCAGTCTCGCGATCCACGAGCCTTGTCGAAATCCATCAGCTCGTCCCGTCTTTCACAGGTGGTCAGGTCCGATGACGAGGTTCCGAAGAAGAAAAAGGGTATCAAGGGCTTGATTCAGAAAATGAAGCCCAAGGCGAAACGACAAAGCTCATCTTCGATGCCGCCGGTCGATCATCAGAGGCAGTATCGCCAAACCCAAACTCCCGACCAGGGCGATATCGGAACACCTCTAGCTCCACCGCCTAATATGGCCTACCTAGCTGGTCAAGGTCAACAACGACATAACCGAAATGGATCATCGTTGTCCATGGCCGACAGTCAGGGATCGAGCTGGAAGATGCGGTCTGTCTCGGCTCCTATTGGCGGTTCGTCGTCTGGCAGTCTGAGTGCGAGTCCGACCAGTTCCAAGTTCCGTCGCGAGAGCTACAATTCGGGCCAACAACGTCGTCCGAGCGGTGATTACGATGGCGACCTACAGCGAGGATCGATCGTCGAAGTCCTCAATGGTGCGGGTGTCGGTGCGGGTGCAGGCACACAGGGTCAACAATACCAAGGAGGCGCCTATCCTCGCGCATCGTACGCTTCACCCGATCAGTCTCACGCGCAAGTGTACGACGATCAGCGCGGACCGTATTTCGCTCAAGCCCTACCGCAAGCGCAATCTTACCCTCACCCTTCATTCCGCGGTTCCAGGCATACAGCCGGATCCATATCCAATTCTAGCGGGATCGCACCGACCATCGAAACGCCACCTATGCCTCTTAACCAAACGCCTTTCTTCTCGCGTCCGCCATCGATCAGTTCGCCAGCCACTGCCACATCAAACAACTTTGCATCGCCTAACCCGAATGTCAACCGGTTCAAAAACCTCCCACCCCTTCCTCCTGCCGATAATGAGCGGGAAAGGGAACGGATCGCGTCTTCCCCCGAATCATTCCAAGTCGTTGACTCGCCTGACTTCACTCGATCTCCCCAAAAGCCTTACGCCTTTCATCAGCATCAACAACAGCAACAGCAAACGCCTCCACCTCGCGTTTCATACGATCGACCTAACTCTACACCCCGAGCTGAAGCATCACCACGTATGGCTCATTCGATGTATGTCCAACCTACAGTCAGCGGATCCACCGGTAGTTTCCCCCGATTTGCCGGTATGGGCGTGGCTGGATCTCCTTATCGCCCTCCATCGCATAATGACATGTACGGTCAGCCTCCTTACCCCGGTTCACCGGGTGATCTTGGACCGGGCGGTCATGGCAGACGGGCAAATGGGTTTGTAGAGCAGGACAAGAGGAGTTTGATGTCGAAAAAGGGCATCAAGGGGTTCTTCGGAGGAGCCAAAGGCGGACGGATGGCCTGATGTCGGCACACCACACAAGCTCACATACATACCTACTGGTAAACATGGACAGTCTCATGACATTTCACGCCGCTTTGTCTACTTTAGTTCATTATCATGATATTCGTTATATGACTTAGCTGCTTTTACCGACCGCTACGTACTTGCAGCCCCCGAGCATGCGATTTATGAATCTATGATCTATGTACAGGACATGTGTCCGTCACTGGCCTCACTTGGGCCGCATGAGCTCCCTCGAATCCTGACCGATCCCAAGGGCATAAGCTAACCAAGCCGCTGGCGAAATGCCCTCAGCGACCAGTGTGCCTCTCACCATCCCCGCCCACCCTATCCTATAGTACTCATCCACCATAGGCCTCCCACTGACCGTCAAAAACAATACCATCCAGATCCTTCCCGACCATCCACCGACTCGTCGGCCTGTGTATCGAGCATAGGCACGTTCGAGAATACAGCCCAGTCCTTGGGAAAGGTAGAATGAGAGGTAAAGGAATCGGGACGAAGTGCTTGGTGATAGGTCTGTAGACTAGGATATGGAATATAGCCGAGGCTAGGAAGATGGACATGATGTGGATTGGTCGGGGTAGGTTTGAGAATGGTTTGGCCCAGAGTAAGAAAGTGTCCTGTGTGGTCGGTCATTCAGCTTATGGCGACGATCACGCTCGTGAGAGCGTGGCCAGGACGTACCCGTAACATCTGAACGTCAACGTCAGCTCTGCAGCCTATTGTACAACTACATATTGGATCGTTTGGCTTGACATACCTGATGATACCGCCTTCCCCAGAGATCATTCAAACTATCAGCCTTCCAAGGCTGAATCATGAACCTCGGCCATTCTTCATCGATATACAGACCGCTTCCCACGCCGAGGAGGGCGAAAAGGTGATAAGTCCCCATCATAGCAAAGATCGTCCCTATGGCAACGGCGAAGGCGAAGAAGAACCAACATCCAAACCCTCCGAACCGTCCACCTCGACAAAAGGCTTCGAGGCTCACATCGTCCCTTTTGGTGAGGGTATTTAAAGCCCCTAGACCGGTCGGATCTGCCATGTATGCCGGATAGAGGATAATGTCCATCATGCTCGTATGGCCCAAGAAGCCAATTAGGCGATACCCCACTGCACGGAGGTATAATCGAAATCTAGCTGGGTCGGACTTGAGTGGGAGTGGGGGGTTGGGGGGCATATTGATGTGTCGATAATCCGAAGCTATAATGTTGAAAGCCTTGAAAAACCGATTCGAGCGGATGACGGCCAGGGGTGGTCGACGAGGGAGGGGGTGGAATGAGGGTGGAGTCGAGGTGAAGGCGTATCGAATCGTCACTGAGAGGGTCTAACCATCTCAGCCCGGTCTCTCTTGACACTAGCTCAAGCATTATTGAGGCTCACACATGCCATCTATTATGAGTGATCAGCACTGACCAGCTCGGATCCGACGAGGTTGGCCAACTCACCGCTAGTTCATACAACTGCACGTCGTCCGCTACATCAAGCCCCTTTCAGCTCTCACCTCACCCTACATGCCCCTCCGGTGGGACTCACGTTTGTCCATGACATAAGTCTGGACTATCTCCCACATGGCCCAAAAAGCCAATGGAGCCAACGCCGAACGAAGGAAGAAAGACGACCATGTCGGATGAAAAGCGAGTAAGACGATCAAGTAAGGGATCAAGAGTGATGTACCGATGATCCAGAGTTTGGAACCTCTGTATGTTCGATTGAACAGTGTGGGCGGGTCGTCTTCGTCCATTGTATTGAAGTGATGGTAATAGTCGGGAAAGGCAAGTGATGGTACAAGTACATGATGGAGAAGGAGGTGATTCTGGAATGCAAGTCATTTGGTGGTGGCCGGAAGGCCGGTGTGCCTGACGCCGATCGCATCTTTGCGCCCGCCAAGCCGAATCTGCCTGGATATACGTGTACGAGTATATGGTCAAGTACACTCGTTATACATGCTTGACAAAGTACTATCACTGCGCATTCCTACCTGTGCCAGCGTCCAATCGGACAAGGACAGGGACACCAGAACGGTAGATTGGCGAACGACAGCCATATGCCCCACTTTACTCGTACAACGTCGATGCGTTTGGTGGTCGTACATGCAGATTTCCTTTGATGCTCGTGTTTCAGAATCCACCTTCGACAGACCGGACTATCGACGTAGCCCCACTGCCCTCGGACAGGTGACCGACGGACTGATGGGGCTTGGTCGTCGGATTCGCCCTTTCGACAAGGGGATCACAGTTCCATCTCCTCCGCCATTCCATATTCTTCACCTTCCCTCGCTTTCCGCGCTTCCTCAGCTTCCTCACTCGAGCTCTTGGCCCGATGGCCATGTCCGTCATACCGTCCATCATCCAGGTCATCATCGTCATCTTCCTCTTCGGGCAGGTCGGCCGCTCCACTTCGGACTGAACTTGATCGAACGGCAGTATTGACGGTATTACCAAACATGCCACCTCCAATCATACCGGCACGAGATTGGAGCGAGAGGGGTATACCTCGATTAGGGATTGGCGAGACTCCAGCTCCGGCTGCGGACTGGAAATGAAGGCCGGCCATGTCGGGTAAAGAGTTGGGGTGACCGGGCGAGTTGGAGAATGACGGTGTTCTCGACGCACGTCGGGGAGGACCGCCGTAAGATGGTGCACGTTGGTTCATAGCTGGATGAAGGGCTTGTGGAGGGGCAGTACGCAGGCCCAATCCGTTCGGAGCGGGGTAAGGTTCGCCGGCGCCCATTGACGAAGTGGTCGAATCGGATCCAGGGGAAGATTTCCGTTCTTTGCCCATTCGCTCGCTCATGGCGCCGAGACTTGATGGTTCGCGTAACGAAGACGGGGTAATGGGAGCGAGTACAGAGCTTGGAGGAGATCGGACAGATGATGGGTCCCGCGAGTTTCGGCGTTGAGAATGTCCATTACTCGAGCTCGAGTTGGAGACGACCGAAGGCCAGAGTGACTTGTCCTTGGGCAATGAGAGACCCATGGTCAGAATGGCCGCTGCCTCGAGCGTTTGGACTTGTTGATGCTTGCTCATGTTTGCCGCTCCGCCGTTTTGCCAGTGTGGACTGTGCTCCCATCGGTGCTTGCTCAGACAACTCGGATGGCGGTAGGTCTGAATGGAGTGATCAGCGACTGCACAAGCAGTTCCACAGACAGCCAAACACCCTACTCACCTTGCCGCAGAACTCGCAATCGAAAGTTTCACCCTTTCTCCGGCCCTTGACACCGCCACTTCCAGTGCCCAGGGCGTGAGTGATAACCTCGCCGGTATCTTCATCGACGTCCATCTCGATATCCTGACTCCCACTCCGTCCACTGCCAGCCCGATCGTCATCGTCAGATCCGCCAAACTGCATGTCAAGCTCCATGTCCTCGTTTGAGGGTTTCTGGTCTTGCTCCTGCTGCTGTTGAGCTAAAGCTCGATCCTGCAAAAACCCTCGGACGGGAAGCGAAGCAGCGACGCCCGAGGGCGTGGAGACAGCTCTTGGACCCATCATGCTGGACCCAGCAGCGGGCGGTCGGTCGGTCTTTGAGAAATCGTACAGCTGGGGCGCAGCGGCATTGCTGAGTCGACGAGCGTTGGGCGGGGTCGCACCGTTATAGGAAGTCGAATGAGCGATACCAGTTGGGCGTCTAATCTCAAGTCAACTCCTACACACGCAAATTCAGATCACGAAAGACTCACCCGTCTTTGGTAGTAGCTGGCTGTGGGGCGCCCAAGAAGCCCGACTTGCCCCTACTCTGACTAGTGGACGAAGACATCCGTCGAGCTGCCCGGGGAGCCTGTAACGTCGACTGAGACTGTTGCGCCGGAGTTGAGCCATTCTGCTGACCGGCCGAAGTAGGTCTCGTGGCGGAAAGGAACGAATGGGTATTGGTTGGCACTGAAGCGGCGACACCGGGTGCAGGAGCGGTAGTCGAGCCAGAAGGAGGGGAACGGTAGAGTGGGTGATTAGGGTGAATGTCGCGTGGTAGAGGTGGTGTAGATCGAGGAGCTGAAATCGATAGTAGATCTGTAGTTTTCGAAGAAGGACGTTTGTCAACTTTCGGTTTCTTTGCACGAACACGACTAGGGTCGACGACGTATTCGAAACGATGGAAAGCGCCGCGTTGGGCAGGCGCAGGCGGGAGAGATGGAGGAGGGGGACGGGCAGTGACACCGGTCAGGATCCCTGATCCAAGTGGGATAGAAGGTTGGGCAGGAGTAGAGGAGGGTAGAGGAGGGGGAGGGGGGCGGGGCTGCGTACGCAAGGGTAAGGCAGCCATGGGACGATCCCACAAGAGTTGATTTGCGGTTCGAATCCCTTGCCCATTGGGAGGTCTGGCCGCACCTGAGGCGGTAGGTGGGTGTTGGGGAAGAGGGAGAGGGTTGGGAGGGCGAGGACGGAACGTCACTGGTCCGGGAACCACCGTAGTAAGTGGCCTCTGGGGTAGTGGAGCAGGAGGACGTTGGGGGATGGCCAGGGGACGTGTGGACAGTGAAGGAGCGGGGAAGAGACGAGATGGTGACAGAGTAGAAGAAGGGTTTGGACTCGGGCTCGGGAGCACAGGACGAGTATGAGTGGAGTTGGAAGTGGAATTGGGGTTTTGATTTGGGTGATTCCGACTCATGATAGAACAATAGTGTAAAGAGAGAAAAACGAAAGAGGTGTAGCTCACCTACGGCGTGCGAGTGCATGTCACCATCGGCACTGTGCTCGCAGGGAGATTGGAAAGAAGGGTAATGTAATTGCGGATGCAAGTTCTTATACCCTTCTTGTCCCCCCTTGTCTCCGGCGCCCAAATTTCCATTTCCATTTCCATTCCCATTGAGTTTCCCATTGGGTATGCGTTGGTTCTGTTGGTCTTGGTGTCGGTGTTGGTTTCGATCTTTTTGGTCCGTCAACGTGTCTGAGCCATTGGTTGGTACTCGACCGCTTTCCTCCGTTGCGGTGCCATTGACGTGGGTCGAACCATGACCGTTGGACGTGATCTTGGTTGATGCAGATCCAGGGTCGGGAAGCGTGGTGTTCTGGAAGCCCGACGAACGGGGTCGAGGCGAGAGAGTAGAGCGTTGGAAGGGGGTCAGGGGAGAGGTAGACGTATGCGCAGGTGCGGTTGGATGAAGGCGGAGGATAATGAAACGGCAAGTTTCAGAAACACATGGCAACGAATTTCGGACAAGTTGTCGCAGCGAAACCATGATAGGTGTTGGTTTTAGTGTCGAGCGATGGACATAGTTTCGGGTAGGGTGAATGTCGAAATATTTGGGATAGAGTAGATGGAAAGAAGTATCATCAGCTTTGAACTTTAACTTGATTGTTAAGCGGTCAGACGACCAGCTCGGCGGGGGATAGAAGGAAGGAGGAGGATGGCGTGATCAACCACTAGACGGGTCCAAGCTATAACCACCTCGGACCCGAGAGAGATTGGCTTTGCGACAGCGGTTGTAACAGAGAGAGAAAGGGTAGAGGTGAAGATGGGAGTGGACGACGCTGCTCACCTCGATCAATGGAGTTTCCTGAGGTGTAGGCGAACGCCAGCCCTCGAACGCCTTGGTTCCCGCTGTAGTCGTCGCAGCCACTGTCATTCGGAAACCCTTGTGAAACCTAGCCTTCTTCTATGCGCGGGGAGTGGGGGGATGGGAAGGAGTGAGAGTGGGAGTGGAGCTAGGAAGATCGAGAGAGGGAAAGAAAAAGTCAGCACATGTTGCATTATTAATGAAATTAACGCGTAGCACGGCCGACCGAGCGCCGCGTGGCACGGGGCTGTGCCCGCCGCGGTATTCGACCCGGTGGAGTTTTGAGAGCTGTAGGAGGGGGGTGAAGCTGGACTCACCGATACTATATGCTGGGTGTATGGGAATGTGAGTGAAGTGAAGGAGATGTATGCTAGATGCTTATGCTGGAATAGATGGATAGATGGATCAAAGGGTGGATGGATCCTAGTAAGGGCAGGGGGAAGCTGCATTGTCCTCTGTAGGCGGTTCGCGCCCGAAATTATCTCGGTCATCTCCACAATCGATGAATTACTACTTTGGGAAATTACAGTACAAAGGTTGATTGGCCCGGAAGCTGAGAACAAACGGTGGAGGCTGACGTACTCCGGTCTAGAAGCCTGGAAGCAATAATTTTGATGTAACGTGGCAATGCAGAGCAAACGTCGGCGGACAGGCGATTTGATCGCATCGTATCCCATGTTTGCTGACTGCCTGCCAACAGATCCGGTTCTCGAGGCACTCGCAGATCCCATCGTTGATTCGAATGAGCATGTGCTGACTATCTAGATGACTAGCGCCTCACTTGTCAGCCACATTTTGGCGCTATCAGTGATTACCCGCCTAAGTTAGTTTTCCGTAGAAAAGACCGTCGATAGTGCCCCTCTACCGTATGTGATGGCGGGCAGCTTAGGTGAGTCTTTAAGTAGCCATACGCTATGTCGTATACATGCACAATCTGAAGCCATCTACACATATCCCTTAGAATTTGCTCAAGTCTCGTCCAAAGATACCCCTCTTGACCCAATCAACCATGATCAAGAGTCGCGTGCGCATAGATGTCTGTTCGGACCAGTAGATCCTGCAAGGTATCAGCATCCTCCTCTTTCTCCATGACATGTGAGAAAGGACATACGATCGCCAGGCGTACATGGCCAAGAGACCACCAGTGAGCGAGTATCCCTCGTAGTCGAATACGGCTCTGCGGGGCATCAGCACGAGTGTTCTCTTCCCTCTCACTCTCGTCCGTTCGACTGACGAGTTCCCGATGTAGGCGAGACTGCCCAAGTGGAGATACTTGAATGGCTCATAGTACATTTCATCATCGTGGTCCGGCATTTCGTTGGCGTCGAGGACGTTGTGCTGAGACGACAATTTACCAAACATCCCCGCAAGGTATTTGCCCTGCTGCGAAGCGACCTGTGCAGTCTGGTGACCGCGTTAGCACTTCTCCTCGCCTCCTAACGTGACACTCACCGCAGGGTAAGAGGTGATTTTCGATTGAAGCTTCTGGAACGCATTGGCGACTTCGTTGAGGGATAACGTGTTGTCCTTGTCTGTATCACTTTCCTCGAAAATCTCTCGCCTTTTACCGTCAGACTCTTCACCACCATGCGTAAGAGTCCAGGGGTATACTTGCACTTTCTCGAGATACTTCTGAGCAAGGGGGTATGATTTCTTGATCTGACCGCACATGTCGGCCCATTCGTCGTAGTCGCTGCTCCGGATGAGTCACCGACACTCGATTGCTCGAGGGCTCATACTCACAGCTTGTTGTCCTTGTTTGAATCATACTTATCCCAGAGCTCCATCATGTCGCCAACGAGATCGGTATGGACCTGAAGAGTCAGTGAAAGTGTCTGTGAGCAGAGAACGATGAAGCTGGACACACGGTAGCAGCATCACCGAGAGCGTAGACGGTGCCCTTTGGCGCTCCCCTCACACGCAGGTAGTTGTCAACCTCGACGGCTTTGGAGTGGAATTGATTAGGCAGCAACTCGACCAATCGTTTTGTGAACGGCTGCATCGCTACCACATATCAGTCATTGCCCTTGGCACAGATGCGCGAGGGGAAGATGCACCGATACCAGTGGACCAGAGGACGAAACCGGCGGGAATATCGATAGGATGGGGTTTGGCATTCTTGTTTCGGGTATCCTTGATAGTGATCGTGACTTTGTCCGGCGTGACCTCGGAGACCCTACTCAATGTCAGAGATACATCCCAGATGACCTGATCCTGTGTGTTTCGGACTTACCGAGCATTGGTGATGATTTGGATATCGGACCGCTTAAATCTAGATTCGGCGTACTGCGAGATCTTTTCGGCGTAGGTGTTGAGGATATGGTCTCGGCTCTGAACGACCGTCACTCGAACCTCGCTCTCAAGTAGTTTCGGGTACTGCTCGTCGTTAGTCATTCTGTTAGTATAGCTGCGAGCGGAGCAAGAGGGGTGACTGACGTATTTCAAGACATCCTCGGCCATCATATCCCTCAATTCAGCGGCAAACTCGACACCGGTAGGTCCACCTCCGCAAATGACAAAAGACAATAATCGTCTTCGCTCCTCAGGCGAGGTTGTGGGCAGCGAAGCGAGTTCCAGGTTGGCTAAGAGTATGTCAGCCCTGTATTCGCCTTCTCTCTCGTTCCGACAGATGTGAAGACCAGAAACAAACTCACTCATGACTCTACGTCGGATAGCCTGAGCATCGGGAACCGTCTTGAGCTGGAAACAATGTTGCAAGCCTTTAACACCGTGGTCGTTCGAAGTCGATCCGACACCAATAACCAATTTATCATCTACCATCTCGTCAGTCCTTACTCTGTCTCCACGGTATCACTCCAGACTCACACGGGACGTAACATCGCATGGTACCTTCACCTTGATCACTAGGAACTTCAACTTCGACCAGCCTCTCGCTCATGTCGAGGTCGACGGCTGATCCCATCAGATAATGACCTCTCACTCTAGCGACCAATTTCCGGAGTGGTTCGACTAGTGAACGAGGTTCGACGGTACCGACGCAAGCGGAGGGGAGGAGCGGGGTGAATGCGAAATAAGTCTGGGGCGAGATGAGAGTGACGTTGTAATCAGCAGGCGGGAGGGACTGGATCAAAGCGACAGCCTAGAGGGCAGGATCAGCATTTGAAGCCTGTCGTAAACATGGAAGATACACTTACGCCCCATCCACCACCGATAATGACTAGCCTAGGTTTATTCTTCATTCCACTTTTCTCAGCCTCCTCGGCGTCCAGATTCACTTCAAGGATAGGCAAGTTCTTCTTCCCTCCCCTCCTTGGATGGAGAGAGAGGGGGTTGATCGGAACTCGATCGACATGTTTGTCCGAATAGGTGAAAGCGTCATGGGCGAGAATAACACCGACGATCAGACCCAGTCCAATTCCGGCAGAGACGGTCAATCGGAATCCGATAGTCAAGTAAGGATGTTTGGCAGCGAACTTCTTGCTTGGGATCGAGAGGGCGCGATGATGTCTGAACGAAGGGGTGGGTGCTCGGACTCGTGATGGAGAGTGGACGAATCGAGTTGCAGCCTGGTTCACTGAGTTCGAAGTCCTCAATGCGCTAGCCCCCGTGAAAGGTCGTAGGAAAGAGAATCGGGGCGGCATCGTCGTCGGCGCTATCGTTGGCTGATGTGATCGACGAGACAGTCTTTATCTATATACCCTGGACCTGACACCACAAAGCAGTGTCTGACCTTCCAAGACACACCCTTTGCACCGCGATGATACCGGATGCGATGTGGGAGGTCGTGTTCTAGGTCGAGGTAATCGGTGGTACCAATGCGGTAAGGCGATGGACTCAACGCCTCTTTGTCTCTGTGTGGAAAGATAAAATGCGGAACTGAAAGTGAATGTCGTGGGTCGTGAATAGAAACGCGGATGACGTATACCACGTAACTGAATCGCTTTGCTTACATTTCATCCCTGGAAATGCGGGAATGGCGATGCTCCTGACCTTACTGGAACCACTCAAAATGCCTACTCTATGTACATGGTCGAAATCAATACAACACGATACAAACCCCGTCCTGTCGTCCGATCACTGCCCAGATAGCTCAAAGACACCCTCTTCAGGCCCATCACGTCTACTGCTCCTTCTCGTATTCGGTCCACCTGACCCTTCGCCAGTACCCGTACCAGAAGTAGACTCGTCAATGACACTATCGCTTTCCTCCATTAACGTTTCCGGAACGCCAGACCCATGGCCCTGGGAAGAGGTATCGAGCTGATCAGCTAAATCTAGTCGCTGATGAACGCTCGGAGCGAGAGTAGCGAGGAAAGTATCGTTCATCGGAGTAGCCGCTTGTGAAAAGGACGTGGCGAATGTATTGGTCTGGGCTGAAATGGGTATAGCGGCCGTTTCTTCTGGCACCGTAGGAGTCTGAGGAACTGCAGGAGGGACGACGGTCGATTGTCGATCGTGTAGCGAAAGCGCCTCGAGGTCATCTGATTGAGGCGCAGGTGAGACGTGGTCGTGATCGTGATCACGATCATGGCCGTTGGGCTGTGAGAGCAAATCTTCAACGCTGGCGGTACCGTTCCCGATATTGACCCCCGTACCCGCATCGGGTTCTGCCGGTGCCATCTCGGCGAGCGCGTCTGACGATGGGATCCGGATAGAGTGATTCGACGGTTTGCGCGATAAGATCGATGCTCGACGCGAGGCCAACTCCCAAGCGTCTTCCGTTTCAACATCTTCGTCCAAGTTAGCGAACGTCCGCTGGACAGATGTCAGCCTCCGCTGCCACTTCGAGCAAGTTTCAGCCACTCACGCATAAGGGACAAGAGAATCCGGGATGATGTTGCTGCAGTAATGGCCTGATGCACTTGTAGTGAAAGACGTGTGAGCATGGTCTGCGGTGTAATCAGTACCTCGCACCTCGTGCACACACCAAGAGGCGACTTACGCAATGAAGAGCGATTGGCAGACGGTGACTGAGAAGAGGCAGATACAGCAGTCCGTCACGCTGGCTTTCTTCTTCCCGCCAGACGCAAGCGCCCCAGCGAGATGTTCGGCCTGCTTGCCCTTTCCTTCCGGTGTAGCAGGCGCACCTCCAAGAGCCTTCAGCTGACGCAGCGCGTTCGTACTGAGTCGTCAGCGACGTCGGTCACACGAACTCTCAGCTTACTTGAACTCGTTGGCGCCTCGCTGCCATTCCCTCCCAAGCTCAACCCGCATCTTGACGCATCGATACATATCCTCGTGACCGCCTTGATAGTCCACTCCGAGCTGCAAGACATCGCCGTCCTGCTTTGTCAGCTGACATTCATCGTATCGCCACGCGAATCACAGCTCACATTGATCTGAGTCGGCCGAGAGTCTGTGTTGGGACTTGACAGACGGATGTGATTCAAAAACGTCCCTGAGCTGCTGGACGTATCGCGGATGAAGAACTACGCCAATCAGCTCACAGTCCAGCCAATCGTTAAGGTCAGTTGATGACTCACCTTTCCTCCCGGCTCACACCATATTTCAGCATGTGACCGGCTGACGACTTTGCTCTTGAAAGCCACCCTCATTGCACAGATATCCCCTCCACCTCCAGCGATGGTGATAGCAGCCGACATAGGACCAACACCAATGGCACTGTTTCCTCCGCTACCTCCCGCACCACTAGTAGACGCCGCCGCTGCGGCGGCAGCAGCAGCAGCAGCTTGTCCAGGTTTTTCCGTAAACCGCCCAATCTTGAGTATCAGAGCTGGCGGCTTTCCGTTGAGTGCGACCCCGACATCTGTGATGGTGGAAGCTACGACCGAGGGATTTGTCCCTGGTGGGACGACGATTGGCATGACTTCGCGGACAACGGGGTCGAAAGCTAAGGATCTAGAAGTCTCGAGATGCGGGACGAGTCTGATCCGGAATGTTTTGGGAGGGGAAGAAGGATCACGAGGTGGTTGGACGGCGTTGATGGCGGCTGCGTTGTTTGGATTCGACGAAGCTCCAGAAAGAGGTGGCATGGCGGCTTCTGTCATTCCGTCAGCGCGGTCTTGACGTCGCAGAATGAGATCTTGACAACTCCGACTTACCTGCTAGACCGCCGCTTTGGGGTGTACTGACACTCCTTGTCACTCCGACACTGGGGGCATTGTTCGGACTAGGCCTCTGAGAGCCGGGCGCGTTCATGGGATTGGCAACTTCCGCACTGGGTGACGACCTTCCCCTCCCCCCGCCTGTCAAGGTTGCCGCCCGACTCCTGGTCCTGATGAAATTGGGTATGAACGAGCTCCGCGGTGACGTAGGCGAAGCGGCAGCGGGCGTAGGCATCGGTGAGCCGTTTGGCGAACGACCATTGAATGGTGAATTTGGTAAAGGAATATGTGTCGGGCGGTTGGTAGCTCTCGACATGGTGATAAGTCGGGGTTGAGCGTAATTGACTGTTATTGGATGGTTCGGTCGTCCGATAGGAGGATGGAGGTACGAGATGGATCCCGATTGCCGATGTCGAGAGAGACGGTTCGGATGACCTCGAGAGGTCACGCCAGCTGAAGCTGGTGGAGAGGGAAGGTCCGAGACCTCGGGATCGAATGACGACCTACTACCCCAAGTCAGTATCATCTCTTTTGCGTCCGACTCTGGTGTAGGCGTAGCGAGATTGGATTGGCGATGAAGATAGACTGTGTGATGATGGCTTGCTTGGTGTGTGTGGGATGTGGGATGCCACGAAGCAAAGGGTGTAGAGACACTTAGTCCCGGACCTCCCCGAACGTCACGGAGGTCGCCAGTCCTTTGGGTGTGCTGCTGACAGCCAGAGGTGGGCTTATGCGAGATTAGGGGAAGGCAAAGGGGGCCGTTTCAAGGTAGTCTGACACCATCGCCCTGTCCACCGCTTTCATGTCGCACAGCCTGGGGCCTGACTTACCAGTAAACGCCTGTCGATCACTTCGCTTGCGATTCGTGTGCGAACACGGACGAAGTGGGTAGTTGATGATCCGTAGTCGTTCAAAGGATCCAGAATGGATTGTGGGCGAGGAGATGGCGAAGGCGTGGCCTGACTAAGGTTTCATTTTGAGAAGCAAAGCGTAGAGAAGACGTAGGTGTTGATTGTCGAATGAATAAGGAGGAACCGATTAAGCGGGGCAACGGTATCACGCACCACTCACCACCCGCGGATCGGTGGAGCCCGCTAGAAAGGTGCCGCTTCTAAGTGTTATTCCCTCATTCCACTCTGAGAACCCAATGCATAGGATTCAACGTTCAAGCAAACCTTTGATCGGATTGTCGTGCATGCTGAGCTCGACGCATGGCTGTATACATGCATAGAGAGTGGTATCGCTGACCAAAATCAGAGATTCCAGGTGATCAACGATTCTCAAGTTCCTCTTCCTCTTCATCCTCCGATTCAGGTGCAGGTCGTGGTGCTTCTTTCGGCCCTTGCGCCTTCACAGGTTTGCTCAATCGGTCTCCTTTCGCCCCATTGGCGCTCTGTACCGACGCGACACCGTCCATGTCGTTCATCGCTGCTTCCTCGTCGTCCTCGTCCTGTGTCACTCTCTTGGCGCGCTGGCCTGACCCTTCGCCTGTCTGGCCCCTCCTGATCACCTCTCTTTTCCGCTTACTGGGTCTATTGCGCTTTCCTATCGTTGGTGCGCCGGGCTTTCGCTCTTGTCCGTCTGCACCTCCCGGTTGAGCACCTGTTGGTAGAGGTTTCGAGTGTCTGGGACCGATGTGCAGGTCGATCTCTATTGATGACTGAATCATCAGCTCGCGTCCACCCCAGACATGGCCTCATGATCGAGAGAGCTGACCTTCAGACGGACGTGCCGTTCCGGCTCATCCTCCTCTACTGCCCCTATCCCCTCAAGGTCCAGATCCAAGTCCCCTCCCTGTTCACCACCTCCAGACTTATCCTTCGGAGTCTCCATCTGCACATCTCCATCCACGTCGCTCGATTTCTCCTTGCCCTTTTTCGAAGGACCAAGTCGCACCTCGTCGATGCATTCCGTACTACCCGTTCGGATCTCGTACCACATCCCCTTGTCTCCGGTGGGATAAGGCAGGATATCAAGCAACGCGTGAAGGAGGAGTATCGCATGTGGTATAGCAGCGGCCAGAGCATGCAGTCGTATTCGAGTATACCTGACACAGTCAGCCCAGACCCAGCGAAGACCTGGCGAGGATTGGCTAGACGTGCCCTTCATCCATGATCAAACTTCTACAGCGGCCCATAAGTGCTCCCAGAGGTGTGTTACGAGTGACGAAAACCACGTCCCGTTCCCAGCCATCTTTCGTACTGTCCGTCCGTCGAGTACGAACACCCTGAAGATTCTTGATAGGTAAGGACGAGCTGGTCCCGTTGGCAGGATGGGTCGAAGAAGAGGGTTTGGGCGGAAGGGGAGGCGGTCGACGATGGACCCGAGCGCGATGTTTGCTCGTCGAGGGGTGAGGGGCTTTCACCTTCCTTTTCGTCACTACCGACTCAGTCATCTCGCTCGTGTCCCCCTCAAGTCTGATACTCGACAGGCTTATAGGTAACTTAGTCGCGACTTTTGGCTATAGCAAGGGGAAGCTTTCACACGGTTAATCTTGACCGTCGGTGGAGGACGTCCAGGCAAAAATCTCTTGACCCCTTGGTCCTTGATCCACTACCTATATCACTCTTACGCGATGCCGCCTATCACCACTCTCAAGCTCGCGACCGAAGCTTTGGACGCTGGACCATCTCAATCTGTGGCGAAGCGACGTGCATACGTCTCGCCGGACGTTTTACGTACCCACAAGATAGCAGCTGGGAGTTGGGTGGTCGTCTCCCATTCTGGATCGTACGCCGTCTTACATCTCTGGCCTCGGGTCAACGCAGATCCGGACCGTAAGTCTTTCTTGGACCTGCAACCGAATCAACTCCCTGATGTTATGTCAGTGCTATACGTATTGCCTGGAAGACTTGGCGTCGAGGCTGGCTCCGACGTCGATGTACACTTGTTCGACCCGTCCTCCTCGAGTAGAGGGGTCTTGAGGACGATCACCTTGCAGTCACATGGTAATGGGCGATCTCGAGCCGCAAGAGAGCAAGAATGGATCAAGTCAAGCGTGAAAGAAGACTTAGGTGAGCTTCATCCTTTGTCTTGGCCCGCATGCTGATTTGCAGCTACCGCGAAATACATTGCTAAGGGGCACGAAGTCCGCCTTCAGCTTGGTCCAGGAGAAGAAGAGGTGTACACGGCCAGCGAGGTGGAATTGTCCACCAAAGCTCAAGTTAAGAGTGTGCCGGCCTTGGCGGATGGGATGGCGAGTCTCGCTATTGGACCGCAAGATGGATTCGAGATCTACGAGATCGATTGGCGGACAAAGGTGATGATTGATGGGGACGACAAGGACGGCGGGGAAAGGCAAAAGAAAGGCGTAATGGCTGGTGGACTACCTGTGAGTGTAGGCGTGCAGTTATCTCCGGACAGCATGACTCATGGTCCAACAGAAAGCGACTTCCAAGACCGCTAGTACATCCTCCGTCCCGTCTTACATCAACCTCTACGCCCCGTCAGACGGTACTTCGACCTACTCCCGCTTAGGTGGTCTGCAGTCGCAGATCGCCTTGATTCGCTCCCTCCTCGAACTCCCACTCACACATCCCGAATCATTCGCTCTGTTCGGTATGACCCCACCGAAAGGTATCCTCCTCCACGGCCCACCAGGGACAGGCAAGACCGCCCTAGCTCGTGCCGTCGCTTCAAGTACACCAGGGTGCTCGTGTATCGTCATCAACGGCCCGGAACTTTCATCGGCGTTCCACGGAGAGACGGAGGAGAGGCTACGGGGTGTATTTGAAGAAGCGAACAAGCGGAGTCCATGTGTGGTAGTGCTGGATGAAGTAGATGCTTTGTGTCCACGGAGAGATGGGGATGGAGGGGAGGTGGAAAAGAGGGTCGTGGCTACTCTCTTGACGTTGATGGATGGAGTGGGACAGGGTGATGAGAGGGTCTTTGTGATTGGCGCTACGAACCGGCCAAACAGTGTTGACCCGGCACTCCGTCGGCCAGGGAGGTTCGACCGAGAGATTGAGATTGGTTAGTTCCGCCATCCCATGGTGCTCCGAATCTAGCTAACTGGAAATCATAGGTATTCCTGACGCTATTGGCCGAAAAGAGATCATCCAAATCATGCTCGCCTCCATGCCTCATACCCTCGCACCGAGCGATATCCAGAGCCTGGCAGACAGAACACATGGATTCGTCGGTGCCGACCTCGTCTCGCTCATTCGAGAATCATGTTCGACCGCAATCCAACGACATCACTCCACCACTTCGTCAAGCGGTTCCACACCCTCATTGACGACCGAAGACGTCCTGTCGATCTTACCCTCCATCCGGCCGTCCACCATGCGTGAGGTGTTCGTCGAGACGCCTTCTGTCCGATGGTCAGATATAGGAGGCCAAGAGGGGATCAAGCTTAAACTCAAGGAATGTGTCGAGTGGCCCTTGACTCACCGAGAGACGTTCAAGCGGTTAGGTGTAGAGGCGCCGCGGGGGGTGTTGCTATACGGTCCACCTGGGTGCAGTAAGACCATGACTGCGAAAGCGCTAGCCACGGAAAGTGGACTCAACTTTATCGCCGTGAAAGGTCCAGAGGTAAATCCTTTGCCTCGCACAGACGCCGGGATTACATGCTGATCTGAGGTAGTTACTGAACAAATACGTCGGAGAATCAGAACGTGCAGTGAGGGAGATATTCCGTAAAGCCCGCGCAGCCTCGCCTTCAATCATCTTTTTCGTGAGCAGGCAGCGTTTCAGCTAATCGTTTGTGAACAAGTGCTGAAGTCGGACAGGACGAGATTGACGCCCTCGGCTCGGCGCGGTCCGACGGCGACTCACCTCACAATGGTGTTCTTACTTCCCTGCTCAACGAGATGGACGGAATCGAAGAACTGTCAAACGTGACGGTTGTGGCAGCTACAAACAGGCCGGATGTCCTGGTTAGTCGTCTACTTTGGATTCCGCACACTACCCTCCTCTGACAGATGTAGGACTCGGCACTGATGAGACCCGGTCGACTCGATCGGATATTGTACGTCGGCACTCCAGACTTGGGAGCAAGGAGGGAAATCTTCCGCATCAAGCTCGCTACAATGGCTCTAGAGCCGGGTATCGATATAGAAGCCCTTGCTCAAATCGTACGTGTTCGCCCTGCAATACTTCACCAAGACATACTGATCTGTTGCAGACCGTGGGATGTTCCGGAGCGGAAATCATCTCGATCTGCCAGGACGCAGCTCTTACAGCCATGAATGAAGATCTCGATGCGCCCTTCGTAAGCTCCGCAAACCTTTCTGGCTAGGCTATAGCTGATCTCGTTTAGGTCAGGGGCTCTCACTTGCGTCATTCGGCTGAGACTGTGAGGAGACGGATCACGCCGGACATGATTGCCTTCTTCGAGGATTGGCGAGACCAGAGCGGAGTGCGAAGCGCATGATCGTGGAGTAGCAGACAATGTGATGCATTCAGCATCTCTTTGATAGCTTTTGTGAATCGTCGATCGAAACCAGCCGCTCTCCGCATCGCACCCTCGAGCACCGCAATTAGACTCGCGATTGGTGCATTATTATGTTCTTGATCGAGGCCGCCTTGAACTGGTCCGTAGCCTGACACGATCAGCTTCTTTTCGTGTTTGGGACGTCCGGGCCCGATGACTGACAGCTTGGAAAGTGATATCTCCATTACCATTCTTGTAGTCCCACACCTGTCTCGTCAGCTGTCTTCCCGGCACCGGAGGGAGGGCGTAGCTGAACTTACTCGCTTATACAAGATCCCTCCTCCTGCAGCTTGCAACACCCATCCGATCGATGCCAGCAGGCCAAAGACACCAGCGACGATATGGCCTTGTGAGAAGCTGGCTATAGTGTTGATCAATCCTGCCGAGCCAGTCGCTATCTCGTCAGCTATCACCGCTCAGGATCCGCGTGAATCAGCTTACAAGGGATTCCGATGACCATGTAGATCGAGTAGAGGAGGTGGAAACCTGCAAACAGGAAGTAAATGTCTAGTGATCAGCTCGACATCACTGCTTCGAGTGGAAGCCAGCTTACAGAAGAAGAAAGCCATAGCTCGACCTTCACTACGGCTGAAACCGAGATAGATCGGTCGATACCACAGGATGAACGAGAGGACGCTAATGAATAGCAGGTAACCGCCTGAAGCTCCTGTATCGGCTCTTCGCCTTGTCAGCTTGTCTCCCGAGGTGAATGGGAGAGGTAGCTTACCCGCCCTCGGATGATCCTGAGATGAGCAGTAAGATGCACCCGACCAGGTTGAGGATGAGCGTAGCTTGTAGAGCTAGCCATTGGAAGTATAGGAATTTCGTGACTTGTTGATGATTTGACGGTAGACTCGAGATATCATGATGGCAGAATGGGAAGACTGCCAAGGCTCAGCTTCCAACATCAAAGTCTTGAATTACACGGCAGCTGATTCCACTCACAGGGAGGCCAATTGTTCACTTGCACCCCACTCAACCTTGCTTCATTCGCTCTCAAAGCCTCTTCCCTCGCTCTCAGATCCCTTTCCCTCGCTTCGAGCTCTTCACGCGTAGCTCCACTCCGCGTCGTAGGTGCCCTTCCCAATCCTCGAGCAGTATCTTGCGAATCGAGGGAGAAGGTCGAATCGTTTCCTTGGGAGGTGAATGGATTTTGGGGATGCGCGGCTGAGGAGGCGTCAAATGGGTTGGAGTCGAGAGGCTGAGGCGGGTCGAAGGGGTTCTGCTGGCGTGCTGTGTAGAATCAGCTGGGCTGTACCTGGAGCGCCCTGTCGCAAGCCAGCTTACACATGACGGGCAGCGACGCTCTGGTCTTCGAGGATGGACGATGTGAAAGGCGTCGGGGAGCATGACGTGCAGCCCCACTTCAACAGCAACACAGCTCCACGTGGTGAGTTGTTCAGTCACAAATACCGTGAGAAAGCTGCTTGCTGTACCGCGTTTCGGATCTTGGTCTTTGTGTCCGGCAAAGCCGCGTCTGGCTGTAAGTGGGTATCTGAACCTTTGTCAACGAGAATATACAAAGGCAAGAGCAGGAGGTAGGCTGCGCAGGAGTCTGCTCAACACTCTCGACTACCGAGCCGCCCAATCATATCACTGCGCAGATCATGCTCTGGAAACCCCTTCTTCCGACGACGACGCGCGCGGTACGGCGTTTAGCCAGTCGGCAAGTCCACATTGTCTCGAAGCCAGAGGCTGGTGGGCAGGCTGCGCCGAGCTACAAATACAAATTCCTCAAGGAGCCAGCGACGACAGCTGTGAGCTGTGTTTACTGGCAAAGTATCAGACCTGAAGCTGACGAGCTAGATCGTCGGATGTCCATTCAGGTAGGCCGCTTCCCACACTCAGATTGCCTGAAGCAAGCGAGGCTGATCTCGTCATCAGCGGTGGACAAGCTCGATCCGGTGTCGACTTAGGTCCCAACCGTCTCATATCAGCTGGCATCATATCGCAAATCTCTCAGCTAGGCTGGGAAGTACACTACAACTCGTCCCTCACCTTCCTTGATATCCCTTACAACCCACTCCCCGCCAACTCACCCGAGGCGATCCAGTATGCAGGCGATAAGCCGGTCAAAGGCAAGACGTACGCGCCCGAATCGAAGAAGGAGCAGTTTGTGCAGAGGGAGGCGGATCCCGATATTGGTCGAATGAAGAAACCGAGGTTGGTCAGTGCTGTTTGCGAGAGGGTCGGGAAGGAAGTAGGCGAGATCGCCAAGAGGGGATGGTTGCCTTTGACTCTGGGCGGAGACCACTCTTTGGTTAGTCGTCCGACGAGACGTGACCGTAGGTCATGGACTGATCCAGTAGGCCATGGGGACAATAGCAGGCACAAAGACGAAATATCCCGATGCCTGCGTAATCTGGGTGAGCTATTCTCTCCGTGATAATTTTCAGAAGCTGAACATATCTAGGTTGATGCGCACGCCGACATCAACACACCCGAGACGACCGACTCGGGTAATCTGCACGGATGCCCTCTATCCTTCCTTCTCGGTCTGTCCGGGACCAACGTCGAGCCATTCAACCAATGGGTCCAACCATGTCTCAAGCCATCCGAACTGTGAGTTTCTCTCCCCGCTATAGCGTAGGATACGGCTGATCAGCATCAGAGTGTACATTGGTCTACGCGATGTGGACCCGGCAGAGAAGCAGATCCTGAAAGAAAACGGTATCAAAGCATACTCGATGCACGAGGTCGACAAGTACGGTATCGGTAAAGTGGTCGAGATGGCCATCGATCACGTCAATCCCGACCGCGCAAAACCCGTCCACCTGAGCTTTGACGTTGACGCACTCGACCCGACAGTGGCACCCAGTCAGTATCCTTTTCTTGACTCTGAGGCCCTGAGTGAGCTGATGCATGGCAGGTACCGGCACACCAGTACGAGGCGGTCTCACTTTCCGGGAAGGCCACTATATCACCGAGGCGATAGCCGAGTCAGGGTGTCTGGTCGCTTTGGACATCATGGTCAGTGTTCCCCATTGAAGCGCGACAATTAGCTGACGGATGTGTAGGAAGTGAACCCATCCCTGCTGGACCCAGCATCCATCGAAAACACCGTTACCGTCGGATGCTCGCTCGCCCGCGCTGCTCTCGGTGAAACCCTCCTATAGACCTTTTTATCAAGAGCGATTAAACCATTCGTTCTGACTCAAGATCAACAATCAACATATACCATGCATTCATATCACTCATGACCAAAAGCTACGCGTGCAGATCCGTGGTTCACGCCGGCGTTGAAATAAGTGGATCCCTCCACGCCAAGCGCGGGCGTTTGCCGAAAATCCCTCAGGCCCCCACCAGGTATCCTCGCATAGCGCTCAAGTTCCTCAAAAGCAATCACAGTCACAAGATCGCCGTCGAGTGGCCAGGAGCGAGCGTGTCTGCGCCGGTCTGCGCTAATTACCGTATCGCAGTGGATGCATGGTGAGAACAAGAAGGACAAAGGTGTAACGGGGAAAATACCCGCAAAGGTAGAACAGAGTGCTGTGCCACGCGATGTAGTGTGACGCCACTTATCACTGCGCGTAATGACGCTCCGCCGGCTGGAGGGGGGTTGAATGAATGTTTCATCCCATTCTGCACTCTACACCATCTCATATACCTCACTGATCGACCTCATTTCAGATCGACCTCGTGACTGTCTCGCTGTCTCAGCTGGCTCATACGTCCTTGAAGCTGTTCAGACGACTTTGCACCATCCACCGCCCACCCGCGTCACCGTCTCGTCATGGGTAAATCACAATCAAAACTGTCAAACGAGGAGTTGGCCGAGTTGCAAAAGAACACCTACTGTGCGTCTACACCGTGTCATCGGTAAACAAGGACTAAACTGACCTCTCAGTCGACAAGAAGGAGCTGCAGCAATGGGTGAGATAGCCGCCGAGGTACCATCAACAGAGCTGATATGGCAGTACAAAGGGTTCCTAAAGGACTGTCCATCGGGCGAGCTCAACAAGGAGGGCGAGTGGCGTGGTATAGTACTCTCGCGCTGGACTTGATGATTGATGGCGGCTTGTAGAGTTCAAGAAGATCTACAGGCAGTTCTTCCCTTTCGGTGATCCAGGGCAGTTCGCAGACTACGTGTTCAATGTGAGTCTCTGTGCGCGGGCGAAGGCCGACTACGCGTATAGTCTGGCTGCTCTTTGGCTCGCAGACGTAAAGCGTATAGCGTGGAACCTCGTTGACCCACTAGGTGTTTGACGAGGACAAGTCGGGAACCATCGAGTTCAAGGTGCGTTCCTGCTGCTCGCGTTCTTTCGCGGACATCGGCATGGACCCTTGACTGACGCCTGGCAGGAATTCATCTGCGCTCTCTCAGTCACATCGCGGGGTCGTCTAGACGAGAAGTTGAAGTGTAAGCTAACTCATCCCATCTCATGGCAGTTCCGGGCTTGTGAGCTGACACTGTTAGGGGCATTCCAGCTGTACGATATCAACCAAGATGGCTACATCACATACGACGAGATGCTCCAAATCGTCAAGTCGATCTACAAGATGACGGGTCAAATGGTCAAACTCCCCGAGGACGAGGATACTCCCGAGAAGGTACGTACATCCCTCTAATCGCGGTAACTCAAAAGCACGAGGTAGGCTGACGAGCGGAACCTAGCGCGTCGACAAGATCTTCCGCAACATGGATCTCAACAAGGATGCCAAGTTGACATACGACGAGTTCAAGGAGGGCTCAAAGCAGGATCCGACGATTGTCCAGGTCAGTCTTGTTCACCGCAGCCAGTACATATCGTTTAGACTCGGAGCTGACCATCAGGCTTTGTCGCTGTACGATGGATTGGTCTAGACTTCACGGCGAATACTGAAGGGTACCGAACGAAGGCAGGTTGTTTATATGTATCTATCCACTATCTAGAGCTATGCAAGGGATTGACGAAGGCGTTCGTCTCGAGCGCTAGATACGTGCAAACCTCCTCACCAGCTTTCTCTTTGCCGCGACCAGATACTCTTGTCCAGGAACTCCTTTAATCTCATCTACGGCCATAGGATCTAGAAAACGCCGCATCCCGTCCGATCTGCGAAGCTAAGCTAGATGCCGCCCAGTTAGTACCGGAGTCGGGGACGATCCGGGAATCCTGTCAGGTGCTGTGGTTCCTTCCTCTTTTTCTCGGGCGTCTCAGGGCGTGGACGCGCGAAGCGAGGTGAAAGTCGAGTACTGTGCCGCGACCCTTCGCTATGGAGAGAGTACGGTACCGTCTGAGCAGAGTGACAAACATGGAAGAGCCAGCAAGGAGAGCAGAAAACAGCAAGGCCTGACTGAGGGTCCTGAAGTGTATTGTGTAGGTGCACGAGATGACATGGACAAGCGAGCACGATGATCTACGGCTTGCCCAGCTCGACCTTCTCGTACCCCTTTGATCCTCTGGTACTCCACTTCCTGACCTTGTCTTTCCCACCACCGTAAAAGTAGACCCAGGCGCCGACGGGCAGAACGACAAAGAAGAGCATGAAGAGGAAGTATTTGAAAGGGGAAGAAAGGGTTGGGTAAGTGTCGAGATCGAGCTCGAGTTCGGAGTCGGGGATATCGATCTTCGAAGGTGAAGGGACGGGATCTGTGTTTTCTTGATTACCCTGTGTTTGGTGTTCGCGTGAAAGGTGACGATCGTAAGAAAGGGGTTATTGGATTCGAGAGAAAGATGCATGCTTTAGATTTTGTTCTTTGCGGTGACGACCCCCACCCACGATTGTGGAGTGTGAAAAGGACCGTTTGTTGGGCTTAGAGCTCAACGCGGAGAGGTACCTGGTTTCCCTCATCGTCCAACTCGTGGTCGATAGGCAACTGGAAGGTATATCAGCTTGTGATTCGCGCACCAACGACAAAGAAACATAAGCTGACCTCGCCGGATGCGACGATAGTGACGGCCTCTTTGGGCCTGTCACCTCGACCTATGGGCACGTTCTCCATGGCGAGGACAATGTCGAGTCCCTCGAGCACATGTCCGAAGACGACCTTATCCATCAGCTGGCTTGCCTCAATGCCTTCTTGTTGAAAGGTGATGCCTCACGTGCTTGCCGTCGAGCCAGGAGGTCTTGACGGTACAGATGAAGAACTGAGATCCATTCGTGTCTCGTCCGGCGTTGGCCATAGCTAGGGGAATGTTAGCACTGCATCAGACATTGATGAATTTGGGAAACAACGTACAGAGAACACCGGGACCAGTGTGCTTCAGCTTGAAGTTCTCGTCCGCGAACTGGAGATAAGTCAGTCGAGGCCTTGAAATTCGTACGGAGCTGATAACGCCGACAAACCTTGTTGCCGTAGATCGACTTTCCGCCAGTTCCATCACCCTTGGTAAAGTCACCGCCCTGAGCCCTGCCATCGTCAGCATCCAAAATTTCGCTATCGCATATCGTATAACTGGGACATACATGAAGTTCTTGATGATTCGGTGGAAGCTAGATCCCTGGTACCCGAAACCTAGCTCCTCGCCCTCGGCAGTCTTGCCAGTGCACAATGCCCGGAAGTTCTCGGCGGTCTTGGGAACGGTTCTGATCATCAGCACTTGCACCCGGTCAATCATACAAGCGCGGGAAAAGGGGCTCACTTTCCGTAAAGACCCATGACGACTCGACCCATTGGTTTACCAGCATGTTCGATATCGAAATACACCTGTCTGATCAGGGTCAGGCCTGACTGATTGAGGATGAAGGTGCGGACTGACCTTGTTGGTGATGATCGGTCCCTTCGACGCCTCGGCCCTCTGGGAGAAGACGAAGAGGATGCCCACCACTAGGGCGAAGAGCAGGGTCAAGATCGACTTTTGTGCCATGTTGTTGATGGATAGGTAGAGTACGGGACGTAGGCGAAGTAGCTCCTTTCTACCGTCCCACGACGCGCAGTGAACGTGGACGTGGCAGTCGAATTATTACCGAAAGAAGCAACTTCGGTCAAGTCCGAGCTCCGGGTGGAGGGTGTCCACCGTGACGCTGCTTCTGGCGTGTCGTCTATTCTTGGTTCAACTCTCTCACTACTCTGCGATCTAGTAATCAGTATGGGCAGCCTGTGGTGCTTTGGTCATCCTGAAGCAGAAGGGTACAGCTACATCGACGAGTCTTTGGGTTCGACAAGCTCGGTCGAAGAGAAGACACTGGAGTTGAGCGGCGATGAGGATGATCTACCTCAGAGATTGAGCGATCTGCGACGGGAGATCAGCGACGCCAAGGTCGACTGGTAGTAAGTCTGCTCTTATCATTGACGGCGCCCGGTCTTTGACATGCAGTGTTGTCCCTTCAGAGGACGAGCATCAGGTGAGATTGGTCACACCGAACCTGGTGGACGATGATTGACTCAATCAGTCCGAATACGTCGGCGCATCCGATCAACGACGAGAGTACATCTCGGGGTGAGTTCCCGCCAGCTCAGAAGAGCTGACCTCTTCTTACGCCTTGCAGATTCAACGGCTCCGCGGGGACGGCTGTTATACCCTCCTCGGCCATTGATGAGGATGCCTTGCTATTTGTCGACTCGCGATATTGGATCCAGGCCGAGAAGCAGGTGCCAAGGAAGGGCTGGAAGGTCGTGCGTGTCGGTAATTCAGGAGGTAGCGGCGCTGTGTCGGTGGAGAAAGGCTGGACGGAGTGGCTAGCAAGTGTCAGTACCCTCGTCGACATTTCATCAACAGCATGTCCTGATTTGCGTAGACTGTTTCAGAGGGAAGCAGAGTTGGCATAGATCCTAAACTCATATCTCTGAGTACGTGGCTCTGTGTCTGTCGTCGGCTGTGAAGGTTATTGGCTGACTTCGACTAGGTGTGGTCAGGTCTCTCGAAGCGCAACTAGCGGACGAAGTCTCCTCTACACGCTTGATACCCCTTGCTTCCAACCTCGTCGACAAGATCCATATTCCCGCGCCTCGACCCGATGCCCCACTGTACGACTATCCCCTCTCCATCGCCGGCAAGAAGACCTCATGCAAACTCACCGATCTACGGGCTGCGCTATCTGGAAAAGTCCGCAAGGGTCAAGAATGGATCTACATCCTCCCCGCCCTTCCCTCCATCGCTTGGTTGCTGAATTATCGATGTGATGGCGATGTCGACGGATGTCCAATAGCTTACGCCTACGCCGTCGTCACGCCTTCCCGGTGTGTCTTGTTCGTCGCCGAGTCAAAAGTGGACGATGAGGCCCTACGCAAACGATGGAAAGAGGATGGAGTGGAGCTAAGGCCTTACGGAGTGGACGAGATTGAGAAGTTCATCAAGGAGGTATCCTTCAGTATTAGTGCTAAGGAAACGAAGGGGACGCTGAAGCTGTGGGCGCCGAAGGAGTGTAGTTGGGCGATCCAGGAAGCGTGCGGAGGATCCTCGAAGAGAGACGGTTCGGAAATTGCCATCATCCAATGTCCAATCGAGGAGGCGAAAGCGATCAAACATGAGGCCGAGATACAAGGCATGAGGAACGCATATCTTCGCGACGGCCGTGCAACGGTCAGTCCGACCTCAACATCGAGGTTGTGTCTAAGGAGTTAAGACTGATACGAACAGGTCCGCTTCTTGTCATTCCTAAATGACAAGCTGTTGAAGGAGAAACGACCGGTAGGGGAATGGGCGGCGGGTCAGATCTTGACGAGGTACAGAAGGCAAGAGGACAACTTCAAGTGCGTCCTCGCCTCCTCAATCTGCGTCGGTTTGAACTTAGGTGGCTGATTTGCAGAATGTCGGCTGGTGAGATATCGGCTTCAGGACCAAATGCTGGTGAGTCAATACCGGCTCGCCGCACTGAGTCGATGCTGATACAGTGCCACAGCATCACCACACTACATGCCGGAACGGGGCAAGGATAGCTTGATAGACGTCGATGCGCCATATCTCTTGTCAGTCATGTCTCTGTCAGCTTGCCCTTACTCCCCAATCCAGACTGACGATTAGTGACACTGGTGTACAATACCTTGACGGTACGATCGATACCACTCGGACAGTGTTCTTCGGGTCGGCTCCTTCTGCAGAGATCAAGATGGCGTACACTCGAGTACTGCAGGCACATATTGCCATTGCGACATCTGTCTTTCCCGAAGGCACTTCGGCAGACTGGCTCAATATGTTGGCCAAGAGGCCATTGTTCGAGTGGGTGTCGGAGATCGTGTGACGAAGGGATAGACTGACATTGAATAGGGGTGGTCTTGATTTCCAGCATGGTCTGGGTCATGGTGTCGGTTGTTTCCTGAACGTTCATGAGTGTGGGTCCTGTCTTTCCTTGACGATCGGTTGTTCTCCTGTCTGACTCGATGATCATCAGACCCCGTGTCTTTTCCCCACGGCTACTCGTTCAAGCCTGGTGTAGTGACGACCGTGGAGCCGGGATACTACAAAGAGGATGATTTCGGCGTAAGGACCGAGAGCTTGTTCGTATGTAAGGAAGTCGAGGTGAGTCCGCTCAAGCTCGTCTACATATAACGCGGCTAAGATCGATAGTTGGAGACCAAGACAGACCGACGAAGATGGCTCGGCTGGGAGCGTCTCACCCAAGTACGCCATGGATAATGGCGTTGCTGTTGCCTGGAAGAAGCTGAGACTTGCAGGTCCCGATACAAACCTCCTTGGTCGACTGGTCGCTCATGTACAAATGGGAGATCAAGTGGTTGAACGAGCACAACACTGCGGTACAAGATGCCGTCATGCCATTACTCGGTGACGATCAAGATGCGGCTGCGAGAGATTGGCTCAAGAACGCTTGTAAGCCCAAGAAGATCTGGCCTTGGACGGGCAAGGAGTAGTGTCCGGAGGCTACTTTAGTCGGTATGTCGGCATAGGCGGGTGTATCGTGGTGGAGTTGTATCACGTGTGTATGCATGAAGCCTTAGCCGGTGTATCGGCATCGGTCACGCCACCTCGAAGAAGATTGATGCATCGTATGGCGATTTGGGTGGAGTTCTGAATTGACCTCCGCCAAGCAGTCCGGGCTCGGGCACGGACGTTTAGTAATCAGGTTAGTAAGCTTCATTTAGATTGGGATCTAAGGGACATTTAGTTTGATTAGGAAACGAAAGTGGAGGTCGATCGATTCCTTTGTCAATTTTAGTGAGTACGTACTACTTGTGTAGCGTGGAAAACCGTTTCAAGCCCCGGGCTGAATCATCGTAAAGCCCGCGGCGATGAGTAAAGGTCGCTTGATGATGAGAAAGCAAACGAGGTAGTAGGTGTGGAGGATGGTCGAGGTTGAGAGGTATAAAAGCCGTATGTCATGATGTTGATCGAGCCCATCTCCCCAACTCACCTCGACTCCTATTGCTCACTTGAGCCCCGATTCACTTGGCTTAGCCTACATCACAGTACAGAGTTCACCAACGATGTCCGGCCTCCAGGTACCTCGAGATGAGACTCTCACTCTCTCGCCATCACATACTGTCGTCGACCTCGACGCGACGATCCAACCTATCCCGAAACCAAAGTCCGAGTCATCTGCCCCTTCAATTGCCGAACCACCCACCTCCGACGCTGCCGAAGACGATACGCCGAAACTATCACAACGGAAAAAATGGTCTTTACTCATGGTCTTCTGTCTCGGTTTCTTCATCGACATTTGGATGTACTCTGCCTTTTTCGTATTCACCGGACCGATCTCGAACGACCTAGACGTTCCATTCACGCAACAAACTTGGGTCATCCAATCTTACGCCGTCACGTTTAGCGCCTTCCTCTTGTTTTGGGGCAGGGTTTCGGATTTGTATTCGGCCAAACCGGTATTCTCTTACGGCTTTGTCGTCCTCGGCGTTTTGTCGCTCGTCATTTCGTTCTTACCCGAGAGGTTCTCGTTCTTCATCATCCGAGCTATCTCGGGTATCGCTGGAGCCACCCTTATCCCGGCTTCGTTCCGATTGATCGTCGCTGTCTTTGAACCGCACGAGGTGGGCAAGGCCTTTGTGATTTATGGCTTCTTTGGCGCTATCGCAAACAGTGAGACCCGTCCCATATAATCTGCATCGAAACAAAAGCTGACTCTGGACCACAGGCACCGGAGTCATCGTGGCCGGATTCTTCGAGTACATCCCATACCACAACCAGCTCGCTCCCTGGCGTTGGTTCTTCCGTACAATCGCCATCATCGCCATTCCTCTCGCCCTCGGTTCGCTCGTTTGGATTCCTAAACCGCGAGGAGCCGCCGCTAGCGCCGGTAACAAGTTTAAGCGACTCGACCTAGTCGGCGCTTTCCTCATGTTGGCCGCCATCGTCCTCCTCACTCTCGGCTTGACACTCGGCGCATCGTCCGGATGGAGACGGGCCGGTTTCCTCGCTCCATTCCTCATCTCGATGGCCCTCTTCCCGGCGTTTTTCTTCTGGGAATCCCGCCTTCCCGAAGGATACGCCCTCCTGCCTTCGAAGACGTGGAAGATCAAGAACTTTGCCGTCCTCATCATTTTGGCGCTATACGTCTACTCCTGGTGGTCGCTCAACTTTGTCCCGCTCATCGAGATTTTCGTCCGAGTCCACGGTGAACGAGCCATCATCGCCGCTGTTCGAGTACTTCCCCAATCGATCTCGGCCGGTATCATCACTGTCGTCCTGACCGTTTGGCCTGTATTGATGAAACGACCTCGATGGCCAATCGCTCTCGGCCTCACACTCTCGATTGTCGGATACGTCCTCTTTTCCCAATCCGGTACCCAGGTCGGAAACGATTATTGGCGATACCTCTTCCCAGGCCAAATCATCGGCTCCGCAGCCAACATGATCACCTTTTCCGCCCTCAACGTCGGTATCATGACTGTCGTCCCGCCCGAAATGGCCGGTGTGGCTGGTGCCATGCTCCAGGTCTCACTGCAAGTCGGAGCTGCCGTCGCCCTGTCCATCCAGGCTGGATTGATGACGACCAATCCTGGAGGTCTCGAGAACTTCGCAAACCCACAAGCCAGCTTTTACTTCGTCATCGGATGGGGTATCGTCTGGCTGATCGGGTTCTTGGTTTGGTACAGACAACCCAAAGCCGATCCGAACGATGTCGAGAAGGTGATCGTCGGCGCCCACTAGCCCGATGACGCTCCGACTTGTTCGTGATACAGCCTTAGAAGCCTATATTAGAATCAGATTAGATCAGGATTTGTGACATATAAAACGACTCACGATCATCATGCATTACGTCTGTTGTACCTTTCTCTTGCCCAGACCTGCACTTGTCGACGTGACTGCAGTCGGTTGAGGTACCGATCCCGCTCGCTGTCGCTCCGTCCCGATGGCCTTGTCTTGCAGTTTCCTGATCCACCTGAAGGCTTTCGTCACACTCTCGCAGAGCTCGTTCATGCTCGCCCCGTAGACTCCGGTACTCAACATGGCAACGTATGACCAATCTAGGGCATGTCAGCCGACACAATCAATGCTCCATCCCAGCCTGACGTACCAGGTTTGAGGTAGTCTATTCCTCTATGACCAACTGGTAGCCCCACCGACCGCTGAAGGACCGCTCCAATAGCCGCTTTGAACCTTTTCCTCACTCTGGCCCTCTCGACCGCAAGATTGCTCACATTACTCTTCGAAGCGACAACGCCGAATTGGACGATCCGAGCTTCCGGCCGTCTAGCGTGCAGAGAAGCAGATTCAATTAATGACCGCGGAAAGGGCGAGGTTGGTCTCGATGGTAAGGCTGAGCTGGGCATGGCTCGCATGTTGATTAGAGGGTCTCGGTATACGCATAGGGGTGCGGAGGGGGACGACGGTCGGTGGAATGCCGGAATGGCAGATTCGAAATCGATACCCTTGAACAGGATCTGAGGTTCCGGTCAGCTGACGTTCACCTCGGCAGGAAGGTATATTCACATACTTTGGGTTGACCGGGAGCGAGGCGAGGTAATGAAGATAGGTCCATCTCCAACTTCTTGGGGTATAAGACTTGGGGGCCTTGAGCTCGGGGGGAGGAGGAGTCAGAACGATGCCGGCTGCTAGGAGGCGTTTCGGATACAAATCCACTATGCGGATCTGATGCTGCTCCGACGCGCTGTTCCCGTGCTTGAGTCTTGCGCTTGACACTCAGCCCCGCGGCCCGACTCGGAGGAGATGACGAGTTGGCTTGCATTCCAAAGCGAGGCTGACGAGCTGCCTTGGTTGACGGAGCGGAGGTGGATGCTTCCGGGGCATGGCCCGCTCCGCATGATGCAGGCTTTAGGGCGGATCGCACGGTGCTAGTGATGAGCGAGCCGCGGTGCATGTTGTCGAAGAATGCGACACAATATTCGATTGACTGAGCTCTGAACGTGGACAGTCCAGGTGGAGGTCATCTGTTCCTGACTGCTCTCTGAGTCACATTCATGATGGACGTTTGACTGAATCCACACTCTATTACAGCGAGCAAGGACCCCCTCGGCCCTCTCAGCGTGCAGGGCGTCGAGCATAGACGTGAGCCGGCAGGAACATGCTGCATACGCAAAAGATTGTGGGCCATAAGCGAAACCCTCTTCCCCTCGTGTAAATGGGTGATTGAAGAAGGTATTTTGAAAGGCCCTTTTACTACATTCTCCTCCAACGCCATTGCTCCGCTTCTCCACGGCATTGTTGTGTATAGGAGGCGAATATGGTACAAGTCAGAGTTGTATGTGTGAAGAAGAAGTAGCATTGAACGGTGGACGCGATATGGGACGGTGGGTCGGAGGTTTATCAACTGGCATGACGTGGCGAAAGATCAGTATTGAGCCTGTGCCGAGTAGCAAGTTTCGCCACATTGCGGAGAAATGAATTTTCACCGAATGGCCAAATCTCCTTTACCCCCGTTTGCTGCCTGGCTCCCTGGCTCCCTCGCTGCTGCCTCGCTGCTCGTCGTTGTCGATAGTCTTCAAGCCTGGGATCCTCTTCATACATCAACCTTCATCAAACCCGTGCGTACACTCTGGCATCTGAACCGGTAGGATCTATCGCTGACTTAGATGCTTCTCTTACTCGCTCTTCTTCTCCTTCGTCCTACGCAACCCGCAAAATTATCTTCGTCACTCGTTCATCACGTCCTAAATTTGGTCTGGTGCTCGCCTGCTTGTTGGTGGATCATTGGATATCTGAAACTGGACTGGGTCCCATACTGGACGTTTGGAACACCGCTGGATACATATCGTCCTTGACTTTATTGGAAACTTTGGCTGGAAAATAGGACAAAATGGCCGACGTCGAGATGTCCGAGACCAAGCCCCGATCTAGTGAGTGGAGCTTTTCGCGGATTGCCAGCAGTGTGCCCTTCGAGGTTGCTGCTGTGTATACTGGCCATTGCGCTTGAGTGAATGTGTGCTGATAAGACCAGACCTCCGATACGGCCAGAACAAGGGCCGACCCACCACGGTCATCCCCAAGACTGTCCGACCTTCGCACAAGAAGGGCATCAAGACGTGCGTCCCAGTGTCTACCTGTCTTTCGACGAGACACCGATAACTGATCCTCCGTAGCGAGAAGAAGACCTTTGTCAAGTCGATCATCCGAGAGGTCGCTGGATTCTCGCCTTACGAGAAGCGAGTTATGGAGCTGTTGAGGAACTCGAAGGACAAGAAGGCCAAGAAGCTCACCAAGAAGAGGGTGAGTCTCACAGCATCGCCCCGTCAGGGGTGACGCGGTGCTGCGTCCTATGGATGCTTTGGGGTTCAACCTGGATTGGATTCATGTGCTGACTTCTCCCCAGCTCGGCACCCTTCTCCGATCCAAGCGAAAGATCGAGGAGCTCTCCAGCGTTATCCAGGAGCAGCGACGACAGGCCGGTCACTAGGCGGCTTATTGTACGGCGGCTATGTGATGTATAGGGTCTGCACGGTTTGTGGTCGGGGTGGTTCGGTTCAGCAATGAGGAGTATCATCAGGAACTTGGTCCGGTCGCACAACTGCATCCGACCAGTAGGCATCGCGATTGGTGTGCGCCTCGTTGGCTTGTGTGTCACTGCAGTACATCCCATCCTGCTGATCACACTCTCATCCAGACGTCTTGCCGGATCCTTTTGATCTCCTCTTCTCTCCGTTTCTTCACTTGCTCCGCGTCCATCTCTTCGTCCTTGGCTCCATCCCGACCAGCAGCTGCACGCGACATGAAACCTTCCCAGATCCCACCTCTGAAGTGATCACCACGATGGCGCCAACCAAACTGTGCCGGTGTCAGCCAGTGTCGCCGGGTCAGCAGAAGGCCAGGGGCAGCTAGGCTTACCTTAGCTACGGCGGTGAGGACACCGATACCCATCCCTGCGCCTATACCAGGAGCAGCAAAGAATGCCAGTCCACTTCCTAATGTCCCCAAAAGTGTCCCACCGATTGCAGCTACCAACGCACCAGCAGCGGCATATTTGGCATATCGAATTAATCGACGAACAACATATCGAAGTACGTATCTAAACCAGTCAGTAGGCACAAGGCGGTATGAGCGGATGGGGCTGACTCGCCTGGTGGTAGTGAGGAACGAACGTGTGGTAAGACTGGCCGGGGCTACTGCTGCTCCAGAACCTAAGGCGAGGTAGGATAGGTTGATTTTCGCTCGTTGTAATGTCGTTCGAGACGATTCGGCGTTAGCTGGCGGCGGGATGGGCTTGCCTTCCGGATCACGATCGCGTGGGGTATCGGTCCTGCTGCTGCTCGTCATGCTGGCTCTTTGGTGCTTGAGCAAGGTTTATGGGTATCCTGATGATCAACGTTTCTGAGATCCTTTTTGTGTGATTTGCCGGTGGCCGGGTGTATGACGTGACTGTCCAATTTACGCGCAGATTCAGACTGGACTCATAACGAGCCTTTATCCATTGGTCACTCACCGTTTCTTGTCTCCAGCTCGCGCACTGTTCAGACTTTCGAGAAGGACGCAGTCAAGCCGCTGGACAGCATGGCACAGAGACCATTTCGTATATTCGCCCTACCACTGGCACGACTACCGCGAACTCGACCACCACCGCCTGCTCCCTCCCCAACACCCGGTGGGACAGAGACAACGACTGAGAAGCCCGCAACCCCGCCGACTCCATTACTTTTATTTCAAGTATCTCAACCCAACCCTCCTCCCCCATCTACATCTTCGTCCAGATGGACGATCGCATCCGTGACGAATCGAGCACTGAATGGAGCTCAGAACCAATGGTTGAAATTGGGTGAAAAGCCTAAAGAGAGCTGGATGTATTGGTTCTATTCCAAGGGCGAGGGATTGATGGATAAGATTGAATTTGAAGAGTGGATGTTGAAGGGTATACACGAGGGCAGGGGCGTCAAGGTGGTCACTAAGGAAAGCGGTGAGAAGCAGGAAATTATCGAGGTGAATCTAGCTTGAGCGAGAGCGCGGTGAGGATGACCATTGACGATGAGTTCAGATATCGCTTCTCCGACCTGAATTGGAGAACGGTCCACAATTACCACCGCTGGTACCGAGGCTACACAGGATGTTGGCTCATCGTATACCGTACCACAAGAAGATGATGTTGAGATCGATCATCTTGTACGTCAGCCCCAATCCGGGATCACAAACATGTCTCAAGCCGGTGCGCAGACTAATCTTGTAGCTCTCCGGTCACCTGGCCATTTGCCATCATACCTATCATACCGAATTTCCCGCTCTTCTACGTTCTCTGGCGAGCGTGGTCACATTACCGCGCATGGCGAGGGGCATATTACCTTGAACAACTTTTGCAATTGGGTATGATCCGCGAATCGCCTTCGGCAGAATTGACAAGCGTGTACGCCTCACACGGCATCAGGGCGAGTGTCGAGGGTGAAGAAGATCACGCGCCGGACGAGACGACTAGCAAAGGTGTAAAGCTGGGTAAGGGCAAGGAGAGTAAAGGTGATGGCGGGTCGGGTCCAAAAAAGGCAGAGGTTGAGGGAATGACGGCTCAGGAGAAGGGGGAGAAGGTAGGAAGTGGGGATACGACGGCCACACCCGAGTCTATGGTCTATCAATCCACCACCTCCAAGACCGATTCGGGTGAAAAGGTCGCACCGACTTCAAAGTCGACATCAGGCGTTCGTCATCCGTCTTTACTCCTCACTCACGCCCAAGTACCGATGTTACAACGGACGTTCGACCTTCGCCCGAACGAAATTATGGATATTAATCGAGCGATCGATCAAGCCGACTTACGTGCCAAAGCCATTGATCGGAGAAATGCCATGGCTACGGGCGAGACTGGGAAACCGAGTGAACCACCTACGAAATGGAGGGGCAACTTGCACCGTTGACCTCGAGCGAAGAAGAGTTTATAAGAGAAAACATACATGCCGGTCCAGAATACAGAGATTCTAGCACTATATGATACCCATGCATACCCACATCATTTGCACCATGCTACCCCGCAATCCGATGGCCACGGCCATTGCATGTACCGTCCCAAATGGCACATTGCGTCCAATCGCAAGACCTAATACGGCTTGAACCGTTTGGACCGCTTGAGCTCCTCCACCTTCGCTTTGTCCTGGTCGAATTTCTTTCGCAGATCTGCCAGCTCTGGGATTCACATCAGCTCACGTCACCCTGAACGAACAGCTACCCAGACTGACCTTTGCGCTTCCGATCGACTTTTTGAAACTTGTAGAAATCGGTCAAAGCCGCCGCCCCTCCCTTGGCCTCTTTCGGTCCCAGCCCTCTCTTGGCTACTCCCACACCAACTGATCCTGAGCCCAAATCACCGCGACCTCCCGTACGGCCGTATCGTCCTCCTCTCACTACGACCGTGAATCCATCTTCATCCACTAAAGCTCCTGCGCCCTTCTGTTTGGCTCGTGACGAAAGTAAGAGGGAGTGGAGGTGATCGTATCGATCCATTGAGGAATCTGCGAATGCCTTGATACTCGCTGCAGTGGGTCGAAGAGATCTGTGGAGTTTCGCATAGTACTCCAACCCGGTCGGTTGTGATACAGAAGCGGTAGGAAGGGGGATGGCTTGGCCCTTGTAACCCATTACTCGATCGACCGACATCGAGTCGAGGAAAGTGATGTGGGCGATATGTGATCCCGAAGGCCCATATGGCGTGTCTCGAGGGTTCGTAGGTGGGAGAGGTATGATCTCGGGTACGGTGGGTGGAAGTTGTCGTTTAAGTTTGCGTCGTTGTCGTTGCTTTTGGGCTCGGCTTAGGACTACAGCTTCGTTGGGTACGAATTGCGGTTCACTCCTTCCTGCTTTCTCTTCCTGATCTTCCACCTCCCCCTCATCATCATCGTCATAGTCGTCATCGCTATTCTCCTCTTCCTCGAGCGATCCCTCAACGGCCTTTTCGAGCGTATCCCCCTGATCACCTTTTCCAATCGATACCTCCTCTACCACACCCCACGTCCCAAAGACAGCCCTAAGCTCCCGCTCTCCAATATCGACGGGCAGGTTAGTGACAAATACCGTCCTCCCAGCTCCATCGGCGTCGGACGATCCGGGACTTCGATGTGGTCGGACGTAGATGTAGTGCGTGATTGAAGTGAGCGGTTTCTTCGAGGACGACGGTGAGGGGATGGGGATGGGTGAAGGGATAGTGATGGCGATAGGGTTGAATGAGGAGTAGAGCTTTGCTATTTTGCTCGATCCAGAGCCAGAGCTGCCGGTAACTTTCGACTTGCCCTTGCCTACCATCGTATCGCTCGTCGATGATTCGTCCTTGATTATAGGTCAAAGTTGACAAGTCGCAACTTTTTGAACGATCTCTACACGTGGTATCCACGCGAGGAAAACAGGCTCGGCTACGAACGGCCCGAAGCAGTGACTGGGTACCTGATGACGTCGAGATTGGCTCAACTTCGGGTCAAAGTTCGGCTTCCGTCAGCCATCTTCTCGTTCTGGGCAAGAGCATCTAACTGAGTTACCTCCGAAGCATGCCTGGCTTAGCGTGTGTCGCACTCCTCTTCTTGGGGGATCGCGCAGTCGGGTCTACGGGTGTGCTCGTCCCGGACATCTGGGCTTGCTTCTTAGGGCTTTAGTTCGGAAACGCGCAAATCAAGTGACGACATTGTGCAAGATCCGTGCTCATCCAAGCTAGAATCATTGCAGTCAGCTCGCCTCGGACTGCTCATGTAGCTTGATCTCTCATTCGCATTGTCGTGACTGACGCTGATTCGCGATGAGGCTAATCACTACCACGACTGCTGCCGCGTCACTGCTGGCTCTCGGGTCGGTCGCGCAGAACGTAACGGAGACTGGTCAATCACCTTCGTTCTCCCCTACTCCCGTCTCGACTAGTGTCCCCGAAGCGAGCGGGTCGCCGGATGCGCCTGTACCGGGTCAAGATAGGTATCCGCCCGTTCAGGCATGGTGTCAAGGAGGAGACAATGCGACTTATTGTCCCGGACCTGTAAGTGACCTTTGCGATTGGGAAGAGTCGGAACATGATGGTGCAGCTCCTTCAAGATGTTCAGGTAGCTCAGATATTCCCGGATAGCAAGGTCAGCCGGCTCAATCTTCTTCGAGATCTAAGCTGATACAAAGGTTAGACATTCTCCGACAAGGTCAGTCTACCTTACAGCCTACCTACAAGCTTGTCACTGAAGAAGTGGTCAGCCGACCAACGGAACTCGAAATGCGACGTTTGCGGCTTTTGACGCTCTAGGGGATAATGTCACTGTATCTCAATTGATTCAGTTCGTCGAGGAGAACTTCGTGCGTCCCGATTTCAGTCCTTCGTTCGGGGCTATAGCTGAGGGATCATAGCGAGGAGAAGGTCTTGAGCTGGAACAAGTGCCTATTGAAGGGTTCAACCCGGACCCTGCGATCCTCGACCAGATCTCTGATCCAATCTACAAAGGTTGGGTCAGTATCGTCAACTCCTACTGGACCCTCTTGATCAGGTACGTCATGATACGTGGCAGGGCGGATTGGGTTCTATCGCTGAACGATGTAGGCAAACGAACGAAAGTGCCCTGTGCCAGCCGGACGTATGCGACTCATCCTTGATCCCACTCAACAATACCATCGTTGTTCCGGGTGGACGATACAGGGAGATCTACTATTGGGACAGCTACTGGGTCTTGCAAGGTCTGCTCAAGTCCGAGCTGTACGACTACGCCAATGCGCTCGTCAACAACTTCATGGACTTTATCCGAGTAAGTGTTATGCACCCAGCCGCCGTGGACAGCGCTGATCACGGTGATCAGGTCTATGGATTCATACCGAACGGAGGGAGGAAGTACTACTTGAATCGATCTCAACCGCCTATGTTTGTCCAGATGCTCAACCTCTACGTCCAAGAAACAGGCAACACCACGATCCTTGAAGAAGCCCTGCCGCTAGCCGATATCGAGATGAAATGGTGGGACACGAACCGTTCGACCGAAGTGACATCTCCATACACCAACCAGACTCACACGGTATACCACTACAACGTATTCGTCAATACCGCTCCCCGGCCTGAGGGTTATCTCGAAGATTACGAGACCGTCGAACAGGCTGAACCGGCTTTGAACGAGACCGAGCGAGCTAACCTGTATATCGAGTTGGCTAGTGGAGCCGAGAGTGGGTGGGATTATAGTATCCGATGGGCGAATGAGAGGATCATCGATCTCGAGGATAATTTCCCAATCTTGAGGACTCTCGGCGTCGTCTCGACTATTCCGGTAGACTTGACTTCCTTGATGAGGGGCAACCACGCCCTGGTACGTCCCGAGGATCTTCTTGCTTAGTTGTCTTATGGCTAATTGTCTAGCTCGCAAACCTGTACCAAGTCTGGGGCAACTCGTCTACCTCACAAAACGGCACTTCAAACGCTACCAGCCAGGCAGAATACCACCAAGGCGTAGCGGACAATCTCACTGCGGCCGCACTCGACCTTCACTGGGATCCTGAGAAGGTGAGTAATACAATCATCCCCCGAGTGCTAGGCAGGCGACTGATCCCGTTCTTTAGGCATGGTTCTACGACTTCAACACCACCGCCAGCAACCGGACCGATGTCTTTGGTCCTCATGGCACGTTCGCGCTTTGGCAGAACATCACTCCCCAAGAATTGTACGGCAACGAGACGCTCGGCCTGCAGATGGTGTCGGGATGGCGATACCTCCTAGGTCATTATGCCGGTATCCCCAGTCCAGCCACTTTGATCGAGGCTGGACTCAACTGGGATTTCCCAAACGCCTGGCCACCTCATGCTTGTAAGCAGCTCGAAAAGCACCTCTCCTGCTCTGGCGCTGATAGCAATTCAGATACCACGATCAAGGCTTTTGAAGCTATAGGGCGAGCGATCGGGGATGCTCGACCAGTCGCGGCGGACAACATCACAGTCGAATTTGACGAGGTTGTGGCTGGTCAATTCGGATTGGAAGAGAGCGAACTGCCACCTCAACCACAAGAGACCGTCGGGAACTTGACTCTGCAGACTGAGATCGCAGCGGGTCTGCCTTGGCCCGAAGCTCTCGCTGTTGAGTGGGCTAACCGGTAGGTCACGATTCCAGTCCCTCAACCGGTCTGGCTGAACTCGTGCACAGGTACATGCAAGCTGCGTTCTGTTCTTGGTATTCGACGGGAGGAGCCATAGATGGTCTTCTCACTCAATTGCCGCTTGCCGATCTGAATAGGACTGGCGATTACAAAGGCGGATCAGCAGGTGTCATGTTTGAGAAGGTACGTCACTGCGTGACCAAGAGTCAGGGAGGCGAGGGTTGTTGCTGACGGGTCACTAGTTCAATATGACCGACCCGGACGCAGCAGGCGGCGGAGGCGAATACGAAGTCGTCGTCGGTCAGTCTCAATCTGCTCGTCTCTGCGGTGTCGTTGACTGACGACTTAGGCTTCGGATGGACGAACGGTGTCGTCCTCTACCTCGCAGGGGAGTACGGTCAATACCTCGCTCCCGTCACTTGCCCCTTGATCCCTATCGTCGAGATCGACGGGTACCCCGGCAGCAACGGTACTTCCGCATCGAACGGCACTGTCACGGGCAACGGTACGGAGATGGGAGGCGGAGAGGGAGGTGGAGGAGTGCAGAACCAGACTCAAGCCAGGATATTTGCGGGATATAGGATTCCAAGGCAGTGAGAGTAATCTAATCGGAAGGACAATTGAAGGAAATGCAAAAGTTGGCAGACGGACGCCGAGACGACTGCTTCGATCACTGATGTGCTGCTTGGCTTTAGACACACACAACGCTAATGTCGGCATTGAGATTGGCGTCGTCTGTGTGTGGCTTCATTGGGAACCGCATGATGCAGGCAGCCAAGCTGCTTGTCTAAGCCTGTACAGCATGATACCAGCGTTGGAGAAGGAGAGAGCATTCACTCCTGACCCGTCGAGTGTATCATCGAGTGTGTGCAACGATCGATGCGATCGAACAGAGAACCGGCAACTTGACGCGTAAGCAGAAAGCGCATGGTCACCGATCGGTGTGTGACACTTTCTCGTTCGTCGTCGTCCTCTAGACCATCAAGACATTCTGGGGAAGCCAGTAGTAGCTATTCCCGACTTCCGCATTCCCGATGGACGTGCCGTACTCCTGTTGATCGAAGCCGCGAGACAGCTGGAATCGCGATCTTCATGGCTATGCCGAGATCTGAGCAGTTAAGGCGAACGCATGCTGTCACGGTAACGTACCTCTAAGGACAGTTGCACACTCCCAGAACGCCCGTTCCTCTTCGATCTGCGGACCGGATAACCCGTTGTAGTGAGAGGGATGGGATGACTACATTGGGCGATTTCTTACAACAGGTCTAACGCAATGTGGCAAGATTGGCGCACGATTACGATGTATTGGACTGGCGGAAGACTACGCCGGCAATCAATTGCACTGGCCTGTTCGAGGAGATAACGCCCACCGCATGTTGACGCATGCATGATACCAAGCCGAGCCGTACTCCGCCTGGCAAAGCTAACCTTGCGGAAGGCTCACCCGTTCCGAGCTCCGCTCCGTGCGTAAGGCTGACGCTCGACTCCACCCTTGTGTAGACTTTTGACTCTACGTTCACTATCGGCAACCAGTCCGACTGTCAGCGCGGCCGGGCTCATCATGAGCTACCGACCGTCGATCGATTCCTTGGCTCGGTACGATGCGTGCCCCAGACAGCCCAGAGGAAAGAAAACGGATGCTAAGTCAAAAATGGGTTCTCTCGTTATTCCCCGGCCCAGGAACCCTGAAGTCTACATATTGAAATCCTGAAAACGCTAGAGCCTAACTCTGATTTCCCCTCCATCCTAGCCTCAGTGCTTTCATGAACAAGCGTGGCGCATGTCTCAGTTGCACGAGGACTAGCACTCTTCCCCTCATCCTGATTTCTCGCTCATTTCCTGATCTCCTCGCCGGTTGGCCTGTGGCGATTCCAGCTCGATGTCTCACTGATTGGCGTTTGCTCTGTCTATAGGACGCTAGCCACTCACTGGCAGCCCAAGGGAGCTGAGTCGACTGGTTAGCGCAAGGAGCTGGATACTCCGTCTAGATTTACGATTGCCCCGGCCATCGGGGCGTACATCGGTCGTTCGCCGTAGTGCGGTACCTGGTGTCATTGTCCTGCTCACTGGGCAACATCAGAGGTGCTGGATGCCGAGGAGGAGGAATAGAGTGTAGAGGTGAACATTGATTGTATGGCTAGGATAGTGTGGTCCCCATCTTTGGATCGCAATGATGCAAGTGTCAGCAACGTCTATCACTCCACCTTGGACGTCTTGGCCTCTTGCTTGTACTGTAGCTCCTGGACGATAAATCGCTCGTCAACGTCACACCGCCTGTATGTCTGTAGTGTAATATCCCATATACAAATATCCTTTCGAAACGTACAATACGATACGCAAAGTAATCAAAGGCAGCCCCGTCAGCGACCGTACTGGGCAAGTCAAACGGAAGCACCAAACGACAGTGATATCGACAGCGACAAAGTTGGTGCAAAGTCATACCTTTCAGCAAACCTCGAGCCTTTAGTCGACTGGATCACACGTATCGGAGCAGGAGGAGTACAAGTACGAGTGGAAAAGATCGACTTTGCCCTTCAAGCCTCAATTTCATTCCAACTTCAACCTCCATTCCGATCTTCCTTGAAAAGTCTCGCCCCATTCCATATTTAATTCGCCTCGGCAACAGTCGGCGGTATCATCATCAACATCTCCCCGCCATCTCCTCGCACTATCATTTCGCGCTACTTGTGCTGCGTCGACGGTAGTTAAATCGAATAGGATCGCGGCGACGCCCGGCAGAAGGGTTATCTGTCAACAAAGCGGCTCATCCATCGGATCTATACCGAAACCTCCACTCCATCTGTCACTCAGGCACCTTGTTGCCATCTATCCCATCCATACAGTCTATACCACTACGTCGGTATAGCATACCCTGCAATTGTCATCTCGACAACGTCCGCTGGTCGGACACGTCAGACGGGGGGCCTGCATAGGGCTCACTGGGTGGGACGGAGGTGACGACGAAGGAGGATTTAGTGAGAACCACCTTAGCGTGCCAACAGGAAATCAACAGACGGATCCGTGAGTGCTGGTTGTCTTCGATCTCATGTGGTTTTGAAAGACTACTTTTCTACCATCCTCCTCTCCTCACCACCACTATCCCACTCTTGGTCGACCGGCTGTGCCGTGCTCGAACTCCCTTATCTTCCACCGTCAACCCATCCCACCTCAAAACGCAGCGCTAAAGCCTCGCCATAGGTTTTCCAATTTTACATTATAATCAACAAACCGGAGCGCACGAGCTAGTCTCACTTTGCCCGTACACTTTCGTCCGTCTGGAACGACATTCATACACACAAGCTTCGCCTGGTGCGAACCCACTACTCGTCATTGGACCATCGAGTGATCCGTTCGAGTCAACAAGGATTCGACTAAAGAGTTTCAGAAACGTCAGTTCGGAGGGAGGTTGTTTACGGATCTTGTCATTCGTCAAGTGTTGTCGGTGTCTCGGACTTAGTGTCCTTCAACCCGCCTATCATGGACGTCTTTGAAGCCCATAAATACCTCGACCCGACAACTTTCGACGACCAATCGTTCCTCTCGTTCTCGTCATTCGCCGATCTCACACATTCCCCTCTTGACGAGTTCTCCTCTTTCTCGGTCCTTGGCTCGAGCGATAAACCCTCAGGCAAACCCTACTCGGCGCCGACACGCCATCAAACAACACATTCTTTACAATCCAAGGGCCACAGTGCGTCCCAGCACATCGAGGCGGCTATACGCTCGTCCTCGTCGTCGCCTCCGCTTTACTCGCATTCGGACGCGGATTCGGAATCGCCTAGCGACCCATTCCACGTCATTCCTAGCTCTTGGACACCCCTCACACCGGCCGTCAACGACTTTGGCATCTTCCACTCGCCTTCGTCGCCCAACGCCGTTTCTGGGCCTTCCAGGACATCGTACCCAACCACCACTCCCTCCCACCAACACGTCTCGCACCGATCGTCCAGCTCGTCAGATTGGAACTCGCCCGTGACTCCAAGCTTGACAAACAAGTCTTCGGTCGACTCGCTCGCGTCGTTTGCGCCTGCGCCAGACTTCTTCTTGCCTCCAGCTTCCTCTCATTCTGCTTTCGGTTGGGACGACCAGTCTCTCGGATCTTCTTCTTCCGCCTCTAAAGTCCCTCGTTCTCCTCCCTCTCCCTCTCCTCACCGCGTCGCGTCCAATCCTATCCTCGGTACGCATCGCCATCCACGCTCCGTCAAGCAGGTCACGTCGATGCCCGCTCTTCGTGAAGAGGGTCAGACCCTTTCAGAAACACTTTGCCAAGAGTTCGACCTTGACGGCATGGCGGCTTCATTCGGTTTCACGCCCATGGGCAACTACATCGCCAGTCCGGATCACAACCAGTCCAACATGTTTATGCGCGAAAGTCCAGATGACGGAGCCAACGAGATGTTTTTAAACCTCGTCGCCGACTTTGACGGCTTCGGCACCTCGGACCCTTCTGATCCTCTTTCGTCACAAGGTACCTCGCCAGTTGGTGGATCGGTCGACGCCCAGGCCCAGATCACACCAGCCGAATCCACGTCAACGACCATGGTTCAGCCACTCGAGACCACCGTCGTGCTTGACTCTACATTGGCTGGCAACGCTGAGGGCTCCAAATCTGGCTGGCAGGACGACGGCTCGTTCGACTTCAGCAGTGTCGATTTCTCTGGTCTCATCGACTTTGACCAGATGATCGAGCCCGAAGTCGGGGGTGTACGACCGTCGAGCGTCTTCACCAACGTGCCAGTCGATACCCGACCAGTCACGGCTCCAGAGCCCTCGGGCTCGCTCAGTGTTCCGCACATGGGCATGCTCAGGAGGTGAGTTGCTCTGCCCTTTTCGTATCCAGTGTGGCAACCAATTGACGATCCTCAGTGTTTCGTCTGACGCCGTTTTCCCCGTCAAGGCAAACACCTCCTTGCCGACATACACCCCGCAGAACTACTCATACGGCTCACCCATGCCCGACGCAATGTACGGCTATGCTTCCGCCGATCCTGAAGTTTGGGGCATGACATCCTCTCGACCCGCGGAGCTGCCTTCGCCTCCAGTCATGTCGCGTCGAAACACCTCGCAACCGCTCAGTGTTCACGTGCCCGCCGCGTCAGCCTACACAATTCCCTCGCACGGTTTCTACGCGGCGGCACCTCAGTCGAACCCGTTCCCGCCTGGTGCCGGATACACCTCTCAGGCCCCGCCTAAGCTCCCTCGAGGCCATGGAGTCGGCATGAAGCGGGTTGGATCGCAACCCCTGCCTGGCAGCAAGGCTCAGATGGGTATGCAGGTCAACTACTACCAGCCATCTCTGCGAATGCCGGAGCACAGCGAGGAGGAACGACAACGGATCCGATCCGAGGTCCAGGCTCGCAAGGTCAGCATGTCCGAAGCCTCGGTCATGCAGCCTTACGTCCCACCTCCGCCGCCTCCCGATCACATGTTTGACGCCTTCGCGCCTAGCACGTCGTACCACCCGCTACAGCAGCAACAGCAGATGTACCCTCAACCCGTTCCCGCTCAACAACGGATGGGAGGTTGGGAATCGCCAAACCTGCAAGCTCAGCCCGTGCAGGCTTACCCTCAGCCGCGACCACAGCAGCACCAACCTCAATCTCACCCTCACCCGACCTCGGCTACTGGACCGGTGTTGACGACCGCTCCTCTCATCAACGTCCATCCCCCCGCACCAGGCTTTTACCCGTCATCTACCGCACCACCCCATGCGCGTACGGCATCAGCACCGGTCCATCGAGTTCACCCTCCTCCCCATCCTGGTCCATCCGCCTCCTCTTCCCGTCCCATGGCCCGGATGCCTTCGACACCCCGAGCGCGAGCCGCTTCAGCTGCTACTGGCTCCACTCCGAAACAGGCCAAGCCTCGCGCTTCGCCCGGTCGTAAGAGGGCTGTTCCCTCCGGTGGCGTCGACAAGTGGGCTGGAGGCAACAGTGACATGTTCGCCACTACTTTCGTAAATTACACCCCGTTGGACGGACAGGCATTGTTGGCGGGCGTAGCGCCCAGTGGAAGTCAGTCCAAGCGAAAACGTGAACGTGAGGAGACTACCGGCGCGACTTCGCTCATCGCTCCGTCCATGACCGCTTCGGAAGGCAGTGGGAGCGGCGACGAGTCGCGCAGTAAACGCTCAAAGAGTAGCGCTGCCTCATCGCCAGCTTAGAGAGAGGGAACTCTGGGTCAGGCGGATTACATGGTGATTTGCTGCCCCCTTTTCGACTTTTTCGACTTCTTTCGTGTCCCGCATTGTCTTGTAGACTTGTCTAGCTAACTTATATTGTCATGTCTTCTGTCGGGCTCTCGATCTAGTCGTAGCTACACTTGTAGATTAGTTTGTGGCGATGCAAGCTATCCTTGATGCTGGAATCCAAAGTTGGAGTAAGCGAGATTCGGTTTTGACTTGCCGCGGCCGGGACAAATTCTGCCGCAATTGGGATGCGATTCGGTGATCGAGTTGCTTATTGACGTAGGGTACACGTAATGACGGTATCTGCGCCTGACTTTTCTGACCGGTGTTGTTGCTATTCACAGACTCTGCTGACTATGCCTTGACCAGATTCAAATGTTGGCTTCTATGCAGTCTTTTTCTTCTTTTCCACACTCGTTTTCGTTCGACATTGACCTAAGTGCGACTGCAGGTTCAGACATGTCAAGCCAGCATGACCCGACAGCCCTGGGGAGGCCGATTGGAGAGAGCCAAGGTAGCTCTGCTGCCCGGGCAGAGTCGAGACTGGCACCCATGACCGGCACCAGCAGCGCTACGCCTCACGTTGGGACCGCGGCATCAACACCGACACCCAATGCGCCTCCCTTGCAGCACACAAGGACAGCACCGACCACAATGCCGATCCACCCTGCCGCCCATCAGGGCTATGCGGCTCATCACGAGGATAAAGGCTTACCGGCGATACACGATCAAGATGAGGACGCAACTTCGCCTTCACACGGAGAGCCTCACGTTCCACTAGAAGCTGGCGGGTTGCATGGTATGCCGATGCCCGGGTCAAAGGCTGGGACAAACGGGAATGGGATATGGGAGAACGATCATCAAGCTGGTACGACCGGCGGGAAAAGGGGATCAGAATTAGCAGAAAAGGCTGCCGCCGACCTAGGGCTGGATGGCGGCGCTTATCCGAAGAAGGGGAGGAGCAACACATTGGACGAAAATCAGGCTTCACCCGGTTTCACCCGGATAGGGCGGACGGCTACTGGCACCCAGATATCGAGACACGTCAAAACGGGCGGAAGGGATGTCGCCCATGTCAATGCCTATGGCATGATCCCGATTGTTCGCCAGCCATCTATCCCACCTGCCGTCGGACCATTCGGTGGATCGGCACCGACGGGTGTAGATGCCGATGAGGGGCTGTACGCAGTGAGGAGTCACGAAGAGGAGCTTCAGAGGCAGAAGACTATGGACAAGAAGGGACCGGATCCATTTGCCGTCAAGTTCGTGCCGGGCGACAAGGAGAATCCCAAGGTAAGTCTTTGCGAGTACCATCATGATTCGACAGCGCAGGCTAATAGAGACAGAACTGGGGCATCAAGTACCGATGGTGGCTCACCACGTTGGCTGGGCTGCTCGTGCTCAACTCGACTTTCGCTTCGTCCGCGCCCTCGGGAGTGGTCACCGACTTGCAGCTCGAATTCGGCTTCAGTCGCGAAGTTGGCGTTCTGACCATCGCAGTAAGTCTAGTCGACCAGCTAGAGCACATAATGCTAATTCTGTAGCTATTCGTTGCGGGGTACATGCTCGGTCCTCTCCTTTGGGGTCCATTATCCGAGATCGTAGGGCGTCGACCAGTTTTCATCCTCACTTTCATCGCCTATGTCGGTTTCCAGGTCGGCTGTGCCCTCGCTCCGAATACTGCCGCTATCCTCGTCTTCAGATTCTTGGGCGGTACATTCGCCGCTGCGCCGCTGACGAATTCGGGTGCAATGTTGGCCGATATCTGGGAAGGTGATCATCGTGGTCAAGCAATGAGTATCTTCTCCCTCGCTCCGTTCGCCGGACCAGCTTTCGGTCCGATCGTAGCGGGTTTCATCTCAGTCTCGGGCACTGTGAGTCCCGGATAGCGCCTGTTTCCTGTATGGCAGTGCTGATCAAGGTGTAGAGCTGGCGATGGGTGTTTTGGGTGACCACAATCTTCGCCAGTGTCTGTCTCTTGATCATCATCTTCGCCATTCCCGAGACGTACGCACCGGCTCTGTTGGTCAGGAAAGCCAGGCGGATCAGGAAGGAGACTGGGGACGACCGATACTACGCTCCTGCAGAGAAGGCGGAGCGACACGTCAAGGAATTCTTGAACGCTATATTGCTGAAGCCGTTCATCATGTTGGGTGAGTCTCAAATCAAGGCAATATTCGAGACTGACCGTGTAGCTTTGGAACCAATGTTGCTTGCGACCACTCTCTACATGTCGTACATCTACGGCATCGTCTACCTTTTGGTAAGTGCCACTGTCTTGATCAAATTGGTATGAACTTGTGCTCACTGCAGGCCAGTTCGAGGCGTTCCCCTTCGTGTTTGTCGAAAACCACGGGTTCAATGCAGGCGAGAATGGTCTCTGTTTCCTCGGCTTCTTCTCGGGCGGAGTCATATGTGTCATCTTGTGAGTACCAAAGTCCTGAAAGGGAGTCCAGAAGGGTAACCTGGGATCAGCTTCGTTACCGTCATTGAACCCCGATTCCTCAAATACGCCCATAAGCTCGCTCCACAGATGCCGCAGCCTGAGAAACGGCTCGAGCTGTGTATCATCTCGGGCTGGACACTCGTCATCGCCATGTTCTGGTTCGGGTGGACTTCATACTCGTCCATTCACTGGATCAGCCCTGTCCTTGCAGGCGCCTTGATCGGTTTCTCGGTCTTGGGCATGTTTGTCTCCTTGTGAGCTTTTTTTCCTCCCCATATCAGAGGCCTGTGCTGACGAGGGGTGCAGGTTCAACTACGTGATTGACACGTATCTGTGGTCCGCAGCGTCCGCCTTGGCCGGCATGAGTAAGGTCCTCTCCCGGCTGGTGAAGTTTGTCTCTTTCGTATGGGTCGCTGATCGCATAGCCGTCGTTCGATCAGCCTTCGGCGCTGGCTTCCCCTTGTTCGCGTCTCAAGTAGGTCTCTGTTTCATCAAAACAAGTGACGTGGGTGCGACTGACGACTCGCAGATGTACGAGAAGCTCGGGACGCAATGGGCTTCATCTCTCCTAGGCTTTTTGGCGCTTGTGATGGCTCCTATCCCGATGGTACTTTTCGTGTTTGGACCCAAGCTACGGGCTAGATCCAAGTACTCTCCCAGTGTCTAGCCTCATTGCACATCATGTATACTCGAGTACGCCTCATGCTACCCGTCGGAGATGACCGACGGATGACGTTTCGTTATAACCGGTAGTGTCGTTTCGTGTGCTTGAGTGGAGTGACTTTCTTGTTCCTTCAGACTGAAGCTGCACCATGGCCGCCGAAGAAGAGAAACGACCTCTCGTCCTGCCGAAGCATCAGGACGGCGCTGAGAAGCGGTCGCGTCCGTTGATCTCGTTCAATTGGCCTGGATGGGTTCTTCCCATGTTCGCCCTCATCGTCCTGGTCTTACCTCACCTACACTATCATTTGGTCGGCGACACCAGTGTTGCCAAGCCACTCACCGACGCATTCAAATCACAATGCAACGACCTCCTAGTCCCGCCCGAGGGTACCCATACGGATCGCATATCCCGCTTGGGCGGTGTACTCGACGACAACACGCTTTGGGTCGCCGAACCGGGCACTTCGGCCGAATATTTCTTAGGTGGATTCTCGACTAGGGACTGGTGGCTCTCCGAACGGCCTCTGCTTACTATCGTATCGAGCTCGGGGGATGTGACTATCTTGACGGCCAAGTTCGAGCAAAGTCGAGCTGAGATGGTGGAGTTGCCGAAGGAAGTGAGGGATCGGACGACTTTTGTACCCTGGCTCGAATCAGAGTCGCCTTATCAAGTTCTAGCGAATCACTTTGGACAGACGATCACTGGGAAGAGAGTGGTGATAGATGGGCAAGTCAGGTCGTTCATCACCTCTGGTCTGAGGGGGTTAGGCTGGACCGAGGCTAGCGAAGACGTAAGCGAGAGCGTCAAGGAGTTGAGGGAGAGGAAGGATGATCGGGAGATCGGTTTGTTGAGGTGCGCAAACCAGGTCAGTGTGCTTTAAAAGATTTTCTCTGGTCCACATCCATATATGCTCATGCCCGCGTGCAGATGACGCTACATGCTATGCGGAGGACAAAGAGCAAGATGGCCGTTGGCATGTCGGAATCCCGGACTCACGAGCTACTCATGGAAGAGATGGGCAAAGTCGGGCTGCAAGGAAGCGACGGGTTGGTTCTGTTCGGAGGTAGGCTAACTTCCCTATCGGCTCTCTAGAGACGAAAAGCGCCGACAGCTCATTGCTTTAGAGAATGCAGCTTTGCCTCATGGCGAGGGGTCGGGCCGGCGATTAAAGAAGGATGACCTGATACTCATCGATGCTGGAGGTAGATGGGGCGGGTACATTGCCGACGTCACTCGTGTATGCCCATTTCTCTTGATTATCAGTGACTTCAGCTGACAAAGTCAGACATTCGCATTGACTAGCTCGAACATCCCTTCTTCGCACGTCGACGTTTGGGAAACGGTGCGACGCGCCCAAGCAGCCGCTTACACCGCCCTCCTCGAATCGCCGCAACCACATTTCGCAGATCTCGACGCAGCAGCCCGCAGCGTCATCACTGCCTTCACGCACGACAGTGCCAACGCCACGTCCGGAGGCAGTCCCGACTATTCAGTCTTCACTACTCGCCTGGGTCATGGAATAGGATTGGACGGGCACGAATCACCGTTTGTCAATCAAGGTCCGCAAGGTGAAAGAGAAGTTAAATCGGGTCATGTGTTCAGTCTGGAACCCGGGATCTATATTTCTGAAAGTATGAGGGTGCGCGGACTGAGTGGAGTCGGTGCGAGGTTGGAAGATTGTTTTGTGGTGGTGGAGAAAGACGGGAAGCTGGATGGCGAGTGGTTGACTGGGCCAGTCTCACACTGGGGTGATGTGTAAGGTGTCCCAGCTTAGTCTAAGCGTTGTACGAGATGGAAGGAGCTATAGCATCTGGTGTAGGATGCATTGTGCGAACCAGACATCAAGCGAGCCGTCGTAAGGATCAGCCAGCCTTCGTCTTCGGCCGCGCATGCTCAGAGAGCAGATGGATGACGATCTGCCCAGTCTCTGCCGTCTTGACTTCGTTCGTTTCGGCACGTCCTTGTCCTTCCCAGGCATCACGAACAAGCGGGTCCTCCGACAGCCGATCTTGCAAGAAAGTGTGGACTAGCGAGTCGAATTTGCGCATAAGCGATACCGCCGTCTTTGTGGATTTGAGCTTGAGCAGCGCAAAGTCAGAAAACGACATGTCTGATTGTCAGTTCCATACATCTACCATAAGACCGGGCACTCACGTCCGGTCCCTATTAACGTGACGAGCGTCCCATTAGACCTAGATATCATTTCCGGTAGTCGTCTGAAATTATTCTCCCAAGCAGTGAACCCGGGTGAGTTGATACAGATCGTAGGTACTCGAGGTGGTTCATCCGAAAGAGACGGGTCGGGATCGCCGACGAGTTCGATCCACGGGTCGAGAAGTATACATCTCTTCACAGGTAGTTTGGGTAGATTGGCATCGGCCGGAGGAGGGGTTTGTAGTGTATGAAGCTGAATCATTAGCATGATTCATGGATTCTGCACAGGCTGTGAAACAGCCCACGATCGTTCCACCGCCAAACGAATGACCGGAGAGATATAGCTCGTCCACTTTTATCTTGCCTTTCAACGATCCGACAAAAGCTTCGCGCTGGTCGTCTGATGTATGAGGCGAATCGCCTATTTGGACGGTCCGGTCGTCGACCCCCTCGATAAGGTGGCAGAAATGATGATACGTCTCGTACATCTCTCGAGCCCTTAGGTCGATTTGTATCTCTCCCATCTCCTTGAGAGATCCTTCGGTGGTTTCGTCCCACCTGACCATCGTCAACAAATCAAACCGATCAATAGGATGAGACTCGCCTGAGGTCGTCCAACGCGACGTAGAGTAATGGCTCTTCCCCTTCATCTGTGGGAGTCATGATTGCCGGTCCAGAGCCGTCGCGATGTTCGATGGACAAGACGACGAATCCCCTCGCAGCTAGTGAAGAGCAGTACTGTGAGTAGGTGTGGCGCGATCCGCACAGACCGTGAGAGAAGATGATTATCGGGTAGCCACTGCATTCAGGTCGAAGGGCAGCTAGTGGTGCCAATTGATGAGCGGGGAACTATGACTTGTGAGCACGACGCCGAGAGCGAGCCAGACAGGATAGTCAAGATGGATACCTTCACGCGCCCAAGGACGATGCCCATCACATCGACTGTCAAGTCAGCAAGCAGCGCTACTTGGTATTTCACCGTCACTCACCAGTCCATGACAAGGAACCCAACTTCAAGTACTTCTTGAACCCATCCACGATGGCTTGTTGATGAGGCGGGAACCACTTGGTCGTCACCTTCGAGTCGGAGGGGGTTGAGCAAGGGTAGAAGACTGAGTAATCGACATATTTCAATTCGAAAGCCGGCTGTCCTGTCGTTTGGAAGGTGGGTACGCCGCGCTTGAATGAGGATACTGGACGAGCACGGATGAAGGTCGTACCTACTGGTTGGAGAGGGGTGTCGTCGACCTCGGGAGCAGGGAGATGCCCTGAGAGTAAGGGATGAGTGATCTTCAGCATATCGCGGGGGATAGATCCTGTTAGCAGGTCAAGAGCAATTAGTTTCGTTGAAAGAGTCGAGACCAAGGCATACGCGCACACCGTCCAGTGTTGTCTGTGATAGACTATGGTGTGCATTGCTTTCTTCTCCTCCTGTCGATCGTGGAGTCATCGGCGTCCCAACAAAGGAGGACTGACCGATGTGAATTTGTCAAGCCGACTTTACACGGGGTTGGAACCTGAAAGGATGCCGTAAGGGTTGCATCCTCAGCTAGGCTGTCCGATTCGCCAGCGTAGAGCGGCCCGACGTGGTTGTTGCGAGGTCCACGAGTACAGTGCCGCGCTCGCCTAGTCCTGTCCCAGGAGGTGTAGCACTACTACGCCCTTTGATCCTGCCATCTTGCCGTCCGGATTCCGCTTGAAATCCCCTCCATCCGGTTTCTGCCCTTCGATAACTGGGAGCGATCGTAAACGGCCGTGTATGAATGCGTTCGTGAGTTCGTGCGTCGTTGACAAAAGTGAGAGTGCAAGGGCGGTCGAACCGGGATAAAGGAGGGGGAAGTCGGAGAACGACTGGTCTAGATTGACATGAGCGATGCTTATACTGAAGGGAACGCGCGTGAGGAAAGACTGACGGGTTGAGCCCAACAGGGAGACGAAGCTGCCATCGACCTTTTTGACCATGGTCAGTAGTCGGTGGAAGTGGGAACTCCACTCGGTAAATCCGGGCGAGTTGATACAGAGGATCGGGACTCGAGGCAAAGGCTTATCGTGCGGCGAAGGAACAGGTGTAGGTAAGGGTTCAACCCAAGGATCGAGGGCTACGCATCGTTTGGCCGGGATAGCGGATAATGCCGGATCATCGGGTGGTGGTGACTGTAGAAGGTGGAGCTGCGATGGGGATCAGCTCATGCTGCGCGGAAGGGAGGGTTGGAGCTTACCATCGTGCCTCCGCCGAACGAGTGTCCTGTGAGGTGGACATTCTCCAAGTCCACCTGGTCCCGAATCGATTCTATGAACGACTTGACCAGCCCCTCGTCTGCTTTGCCATTTCCAAATATCGTCTTTCCATCGTCTGCGCCCGTGACCAATCGCTTGAATGAGTGATACGTCTCGTATACTTCTCTTAAACGCATATCGAGCTGAAGTGACCGTAGTCGATCTTTCGAAGGAGGTGTTTCATTCTCCTCTCTACCGATTTTAGCCCAGATCTCGCAGTATAGCTTGAAGGAAGGTGGACATACCTCAATTCATCAACGGTCAGGTATGTCATGAGCTCCCCGTCCTTGCCTTCACCGTTCCTGTTTGGGTTGAGGATGGCTGGTCCGCTCCCGTCCCGATGTTCGATAGCCAGCACGACATTCCCTGCAGCAGCTAGCGATGCGCAATACTGCGAGTAGGTATTTCGTGTTCCGGCGAGTCCGTGTGAGAAGATGACCAATGGGTATTTCTCTGGTTTCGAGGCCAGAGGAGCAAGGGTATAGCCTGGGAACTACCGAGGTCAATCTCGATCGCTCTTCGGGGAAGGCTGGAGAACAGCTCACTGATACACGACCGGCCGCAGCGGCCAATACTCTCACTACACCCTGTCAGCAAGGCATGACCAGTAGTACGCCGCGAGACCTCGAGACTCGTTACTCACACATCCAATTCAGTCCACTCCTGCCTACAAACTTCTCATATCCCTCAGCCACCCCCTTCTCCGGCTCCGGTACCCAATTGACCCATTTCTTCAACCCTTTCGTCCGGGATTCATCACAGGGGTAGAAGACTGAATATCCGATCTCCCTGATTTCAAGCGCAGGTCGGGAAGTTGAGGTGTACACTGGCGATGGGATTGAGAAGGGCGATATGGGCGGACAGCGTAGGAAGATGTGACCGAGCGATGGGGTTGATGATTGTTGAGGTGGTGGGAGAGAACCAGAAACGATCGGGGGTAGTTTACCGAACATCTGTCGTGCTTGAAATGGGTGAATGTTGATCGATTCGGGTATACAAACAGAACAGATCTACTGCAAGACTCCCCACTCCTGCTCGAGGTACTTCACGGCGATAAGAGTATTGATGGCGAGCATCGATCGTGTGACGATGAGCCGGCATTGCTCGAAAACGATGACGTCCGCTTCGAAAGTTGACTTAATCGACGTTGACGCGGCTGATTTTGACTTTGTCGTTGACATTTCTTCCCTTCTCCCTGCCGAGACGATTTGAGTTGATTGATCGTTGGTTCAACACCCGAATCATAGCGGAGTAGCTCAACTCTGCTGGGTATATCACCAAGCATTGTCTCCTATCCCCGTCTCTTTCGCTCTTCCTTCTCATCACTGATCGTATATTGACTATTTCCTTCTCTCCATCTTGACCATCTTCGACTGCAGGTAAAGATGGGTTTCATCGACACCACCCGAGGAAACTTCAGCGAGGGACTCGCTACCCTCAATGCGTGAGTCGTGACCCTTCGTCGATCAACACTGTCTACTGCTCAACACCATAGTCACCCGCTGAGCAACTACACCATGATGTAAGCTGGCGATGACCTAAATGACTCCGCACAAGCTGAGCCCAGCAGCGAGCGAGAGGCTCAACCCGAAGAAGATCCTTCGGTCGCTGCTCGACTGCACAGACTCGCTGAGCAGTACAAGACCACCGGGATCAGGAGGGGTATCGAAGCGTTGATGATCGTCATGGTGAGAGACTCATGCGGACGTCCAACCTGATACCTCCAGGATCACGGCTTCCCCCACATTCTTGTTCTTCAAGTGGCCAATGCCTTCTACAAGCTGTCAGTCAACTCTCACCACTTCAATGCGTATACATTTTGGGACACAGCTGACGACGTAGGCCCGGAGGCTACCTTGACCCGCACGAGACCGACAAGGAAGGCCTCGTCACTCGACTCGAAGAGACTTTCGGTATTCCCGGCGATGACGGCAACACCAAGTCCGGAGATAACGAAAGTTTCAAGGTCGCCGAATGCTTGAGCATCTGGTGGAGGCCGAACCTCGACACCTTCGCTGTAAGCTGCCGGTCCTTGCGAGACGAGAGAAGCTGATGACCCTCAGTACCCCTACCTTCCGCCTCACGTCTCGTACCCGAAGGAATGCAGGAAGCTGTATCTCGTCGAACTCCCGAAGCACAGTCAGTCCATGGGTCCACAATCCCGACATATTTGTTGATGCAAGGCAGAAGTCTTTGCGGTGCCGACCAACATGAAGCTCCACGCCATCCCGGTCTACGAGTTCTACGACAATGCGTCTCGATACGGACCGCAGTTTGCCGGTTTGCCGTACCTGCTCAGCAAGTGAGTTTCGTCTTTGTCGATATACCCGGCCATCAATACTGATCTTCTCCAAAGGTTCTGGCTTGACCACCACGACCACGTCTTGGACTGCTCGGACGCCCCGGACGGTACCGCCGTCAAAGGGCACAATGAGGCGCACGTCGGAGCGCAGGCGGGAGCGGACATTTCTGCTTGATTTGGCTCAGCTTATCTCGTTTCAAAGGGTACTTCGATTTTGGTTGGTCACGTTTGACGGTAGCTATCTCAAACCATATGTGAAGATGAGCAGTAGTAGTATGAATAGCTTTCCACGCAAGCGTAACCGCCTATTCGCCTTCCGCTCTGTGACTCCCGCACAACACCGTCAGCCCCGGTGATCGGGCAAATGGCGTGACATGTGAGATCTGTTACACTCGGGAATGCGGCTATCGTGATCGACGGAGATCTCGCCATGGCCGGAATGCCGACGACTCCACCAACGCGCTCCTCCCCTCCATTGTGGAGGTGAGAAGAAAGCACACGTTGTATACTTGCTCTCAAGCGACGAGACAGCGAGAAGATACTGCAGGTACTGCAGGTGCCCACAGGCAGTGCGTCGGTCAACGGGAGGATGAAGTGACACGCTAAGTCCTAAAATACACACATGATTGTGCCCGGATCCCCTCGTTGATCGACAGATTGACTGTTTTCCCATGGCAAAAAGGAGTGTGTTGACTAAGCTTCGGACATCGGTAAAGGCGGCCTTCCAGCTTACTCCAGCTTACAAAGCGCATGATCACCTTTGACCTTCACACGCGTATATATAGTCTAGGTTCCCCCTCGCCGCCTCCCGCTCTCGTCGTTTCACCCACCCACAGTCAAGATGAGCGCAAGCAGTACCCCACCTCACGGTCAGAATGAACTAACCCACGCTCCTACCATCTCTTCATCCCGATCTCGATCTCAGACCGCTTTAGCAGACACTCAAACGCCTTCGCGAACGGCCACTGCGGTAGACCTGCAGGAACAGCACCATCAGAAGAATAAATGGGCTGCGGCTGAAGAAGCGCCGACGAAGCGATTGGCGGAATATGAGGCGAAGCAAGAAGGAGCTCAGGGGGCGGAGGTGAAATTGTCCCAGAAGAGGAAGTGGTTCTTACTCTTCATCTTCAGTGTTGCGCAGGTAAGCCATTGCCTGCTCCATGGGACCGCCAAATGAATGAACGCTGATTTTGAGCAGTACCTCGATATCGCATCTTACTCCGGTCTGTTCATCTTCACCGATGCCATCCTCACTGATCTCGACATCGTGAGTCCTGTCCCATACTGTCCCGTCGAGTGATAGGCGCTGACTCACGCAGCCTTACGAGAGTTCGAGCTGGATCATCACCGCTTACAGCGTCACATTCGCCAGTTTCCTGCTCCTCTGGGGAAGAGTATCCGATCTCTACTCTGCCAAACCGGTGTTTGCATGGGGTTTCCTAGGATTGGGGATCACCAACCTCATCATTTCGTTCATGCCGAATCAATATGCCTATTACGTCTTTCGAGCGATCAGCGGTATTTTCGGTGCGGCCACGGTAAGTTCCCTCTTGGGTTCGCCTACGTTTCGGGGTGGTGCTGAGTGAGATTTCGTAGATCCCCTCGGCTTTCCGACTGATTTTGGCCATCTTTGAACCGTCTGAACTTCAGGTCGCGCTCACTCTTTTCGGACTGAGTGGTGCTCTAGCCAACGTAGGTGTCCTCGGCTGCTGACGATGATGGAGATTCGCTGATGGTCTAGGTGACTGGTCTGGTCATTGCCGGGTTCTTTGGGTTCATCACTGCCGATGGTCAGATGCTGGTGAGTGTTTCGGCTCCTCATCAAGACCCCCAGGGCGTTGCTGACAGAGCAGGCTTACCGATGGTTCTTCCGAATGATCGTGAGCTGTCGCCATCTCAAGGGGCTAAACACCAGCTGACACTCCCAGACCATCGTCATCGTCCCGTTTGCATTCTTCGCATTCGTCCTCGTGCCCAAGACCAAAGGCGACCGATGCGACCTTCACCCATCCCAGAAGGAGAAGTTCAAGCGACTCGACTTACCAGGCGCATTCCTCATGTTCGCCTCGATCGTCCTCCTCATCCTCGGCCTGACCCTGGGAGCGACCTACGGATTCCGAACTGCCAAATTCCTCGTTCCTTTCCTCCTCGCTTGGCCCCTATTCGTGCTATTCTTCATCTGGGAGGCGAAGTTACCGGAAGGATACGCCCTCATCCCACCTTCATTCTGGAGGATCCCCAATATGACCCTCCTGATCTTCTTCGCTTTGGGTATTTACCCATGGTGGGCTGTCAACCAATTACCTCTGGTGGAACGATTCCTCGCGATATTTGGGGAAGAACCGATCATCGCCGCTGTTCGAATGTTACCGCAAGGTATCGCCGCGCTGGCAGTGGCCATGGTCATCCCGCCTGTCTTGACCAAACTCGGTTCGGCAAGATGGCCCATCGCGCTTGGTATGCTCATCGGAGCGGCGGCTTACTTGCTCATGATCTTCAACCCGGACGGTCAGATTCACAACAACGAATACTGGAGGTGGTATTTCCCCGCTTTCATCATTGGGTCAGGAGCCGCCATGGCCTCGTTCCTCGGTGTCAAGTAGGTCATTCCTGAATCAAGTTCCCCCGGTACACTTGACCTCGCTCACGGCTTCAGCATCACGGTGATGACTTCGGTCCCGCCCCAGATGTCGGGCGTAGCAGGCGCAATGCTCCAAGTCTCACTCCAAGTCGGAGCAGTCATCGGTCTATCCGTCCAAGCCGGTTTACTCACTCGTGAACCGGGATTGATCAGTAATTACGCCAATGTCCAAGCTTCATTCTGGTTCCAATTCGGTTGGTGTATCTTCAATCTGATCGTCTTTCTCGCCTTTTTCAGACCTGGTAAAGTCGCAGAGGGGAGTGAGGCTGCTAAAGCCATGGAGGGGGAGGGCGGTGAGGCGAAGAAGGAGGTCGTGGCTGTGTAGATCCCTCGTTAGTGTCAGAAAAGTTTTCTTCGCGTCGAGTGTTAGATACGTTATAGTGAGAAGAAAAGAGAATGTATACATACAACAGCGTCATAAGCGTCATGAAGTTTGGACGTTCCCCAGGGGGGTGCTACAGGTGCAGGCCCGCCTCATCAGGCTCAGGCTGTCTGGGCGTCGTGTCGCTACCGCCATTGGGTTCTGTTCTGTCCCCTTCCTCCCCTCCAAGATCATAATGCTTCAGCGCATCTTTCCCCACTTTATTCATCAAAGCCACCCTAATCAAACTAATCCGTTCCGTCTGACTCGCTCTATCCCATCAGCCCACCCCATCAGCTTTGAGACGACAGACTCACATCGTAGAATTATTCTCATTCAGAGCTTGCGTTATATCTTTGTCTCCAGGCTCCTCAGCCAGAAACTCCCTCAGCTCTCGTTGTGTATGAAGCAGGTGGGAGATCGAATTCCGTAGTCTTGATATTTCTTCCTCGTCAGCTTGGCCCGGCGAGAAGAGGGGCAGCTTACCAGCTACGAGGATGTTTACGTCCAGTAAGACTGCTTGTTCTAGGGTGAATGGTTGTGGATGGGCCGGATTGAATTGGATAGGCTGGGTCATCCCTGCTCGCTCTGGTCTCTATTTTGTCAATGAGCAGAGTGCAAGTCGTACGGGCTGCCTCCAAGCACGAAGTGATCATCTGCCACGTGGGCTCGTTCAGTCATGACGCAAAGCCGCTGCTCTAACTTGCAACACCTTCAACCTCTCTGCACTCGACGCCATGTCAGACTTTCCAATAGTTGAGAACCCATCCAAGCTGAAAGTGGCTGAGCTGAAGGAAGAGCTTGAGAAACGGGACTTGCCAACATCCGGTCTGAAGAAAGACGTAAGTCAAGTGCACCCTCATCCGAGGGCTTCACCGACGGGTCAAGCCGACTTGCAGAAAGCTGATGGGGGTAATAGCTGGTGACCCGCTTGGAAGAAGCTCAAGGTCTCGACAAACCCCCAGCCGCCAAGGAAGAATCCGACTACCCCGCCCCTGCGCCTGCCGAGACGAAAGGCGATGATGTCGATCATGCGCAACCCTCGGACTCGACCAGGGACGCCGCTGTCCCACCTAAGGAAATATCAGATACCAACCCTCCCGCCATTGCGGAGGATGTACATCCAGAGAAAGAAGTAGGGTCGGTAATGGTTGAAGGATCACCTGAAAAGACGGCCGAGATTAGGCGGTTGGAAGAGGAAGTGATGGAATCGCCCGAAACGAAATTGGTTGCCGACCTCCAACCTGCTGCGCTGGACGGGGAGGTGGCTGCTGAGATAGCTAAGGAGGAAATGAAAGATACGATCTTACCTAGCCCCGAACCTGTTAGGTCATTTTCACCGCTCTCGGTAGGCCAGGAAGAGAGGGTACAAACTCCACCTTTGGATGATGTACTGGATCTAGGAGAGGAGGATACGGTCATCGGAGGAAAGAAAAGGGGGAGGGAGGTGGATTTGGAACCTGCTCCTAAACGACCACGACGACGTCAATTCCCGCCATTACCCGAATCGCTCAGTCATTTCACACATCCACCGACGACGTGTATCTATATATCGAATTTACGTCGTCCACTCCTCTTGCCTGCACTACACGAATACCTTTTCCCCGATCCCGAAACAGTCTCTACTCCATCATCACTACTGCCACACCCTCGAGCACCGTTCGCGTCGGACGATACGCCCAACGTATGGCTTAGCGGAGTCAAGTCACACGCTTACGCCGTGTTTGACAATGTCGAGCAAGCTGTCGATACGGCGAAACGTATAGATGGGAAACAGTTTCCCGAAGAAACGGGTGGAGAGTTGAAAGTCGATTTCGTCGATGAAGATGAACTTCCGAGGTTATTGGAGGAAGAAGAAAAAGCATGGGCGAACGGAAGACAGAAATTGGATCTAGAGATTGTTAAAGAGGAAGAAGGATATCGGTTCGACTTGATCAGGCCTGATAACATCGCTTCGAAGACCGGGGTGCGAGGTGGATTGGGAGGACGTACGAATGGGTCATTCGGGTCGAGACCTCCGCCAGTGGCTGGCCGACCGTTAACGGGTGTGAACGCTTTACCCGCGGGTATGGGCGGTCGTGGTGGACCCGGAGCAGGTGCGGTGAATGGTGGAGGACCCAGATTCCCGCCTCGAGGAGGATTCAACGGACCGATAGCGGGGCGCGGTCTACCTCCACATCTTGATCGAAGGGGGGAAGGCGGGGGGGATAGTTATAGACCGAATGACAGGAATGGGAGTGATGATAGATGGAGGTGGGACGGTGATGATCGGAGAGACAGGATGGGAGGCGGAGGAGGAGGGGGTGACTCGTATCGCCCGGGCTCAGGAGGCGATAGCTATCGAGGTCGGGACGTGGATGACAGAAGGACCGCGGCGAGACCGAATCTGAGCTGGAGAGAGGGTCCTCCAAGAAGATAGCCGGACTCATTGGTAATTCTTCTGCACCAGGTGCATCGATGCAAGTGCACTACAGTATCCGTCTACTCAGGTCCGGCTCACTAGGCCATCCACCACTGCGTTGATTGTGCTGAACAGCCGCTTCCTCTGCCTTCTCACACAGATCCACCAATTCACCCTCTCCCCCATCTTTCACATCCAGGATTTCACGCTTATAAACCTCTCCGAAACGAGGGACCAACATCTCCGCCGTCTGCCTCACTGTAGGTAAACTACCCTGTTCCCCTGATATCTTCCGGGTAGAGATGAGCATATCGTGTATGGACGTCGCTCGGACGTCTGTTAGACCGCAGGCCGTGACGAGGTCGAACCATTTGATAGGTTCTTGCGTTAGGTTCATGGCGAAGCCGTGGGAGGTTATACGGTGTTGTAAGTGGATTCCGATTGATGCTACCTATGATTGAGCGTCAGGACCGGTCAATGAAATACTGTAAGATCGAGAACGCATGGGATGGGGGGCTTACCTTTTCGGTAGGGGTGGAGAACACACCGACGTGTCCGTCGGGATGAGGGGCAAGGACGTCAAGCGATTGGGAGCGACACCATCCAGCCAAAAGACCCTGTAACCAATCGACATAACATCTCGTCGATACCTGTGAGCTCTCGTCAGCCAAACACGCACGAAGACAAAGGTAGAAGTGATGGGAGCTCGACTCACCTCCATACGGTTTAGGTCCATGATGGGGTAACCGACCAACTGGCCTGGGCCGTGGTAGGTCACTTGTCCACCCCGTTTCGTAATGTAAAACTCTGCACCGACATTCTGCACTTTCTTCTCTTCAGGATGGAGCGTATCGGGATTAGGCGAGTTATCTCTCCGACCAGTCGTATACGTAGGTGTATGTTCTATCCCTCAGCTCGGGGTACCCGCGGTGGACTTACCTAAGAATAAGACGATATCATCGCTGCTTTCGCCCTTGTTTTTGAGCTTGAGGCGACGTTCTATTATATCGTGTTGTAACTTTAGGCCTATTGGGTATGGTAATGGCTCTGAGAAGATGTGGTATCGTAGTGGAGAGAGATTGGAGGGACCAGCACCAGACGAGCAAGAACTTGTTGTGGATTGATACCGCTGGGTTCCCCTCAGCCGAAGACATCGGCTGAGACACAGGCGTGAGGTAGTGCCCAGCGCTTGAGGCGTGCGTGCGAGAGTCGACATCAGATTCTAGTATCGGACAAAGATAGAGGAAGCTGATAAGATAACTTGATTCGGGAGGAATCGAATTTCGAGCGAGCCCTCGAAATGGACTCGACAGGTGGAGGCTGCACATCGGAGCTCCGGTTGCTTTTACTCTCGCTCGTCATGCCCACGCGATTCCCTTGTTCCTCAGATCTTAAGATGAGAGCGTACGAAGTGCTGCTCTATCGTGACTGGGTAAGGTACCCACATACGCAGCGCTCAAAGTCGTTCTGGGGTGCGGGTTTAGTGATCTTCGGAATTTCGATCGACGACGAAACCCTCCTTTTAGCGGGGTCAGCTTGGCGTTTCAAGTATGGGAAAGCGCGGCACTGAGAAGCTAAGGACAAAGAGGATGGGAGGCGATGCAGACAGACAAGTGGTCCGATCACCCCAGGCGATGTGTGGCAGACTTGTGGACGGAGAAGTAGCCTTTCCCGTCTACATCGCGCTTCAAGACGCCTCTTACGCCTTCTACGCCACCAACATTCCTACTGTTCTTCACTTATTGCATCCGGGCGGTATTACGCGCTTAGGTTCGAAAGGCACACAACTTTCAGGGTATAAAGACTTGTTCTCGTGTCATGGTCCTGAGTGCTAGCCCTGCCGCTACCCGTCATTGGGAAAGGGGATGGACCCTGAAAGTCAAACCCTTTTGTCCTTGATGATGCACTAAAACCGCGTTGATCTTCTAAGTTGGAGTTGACTTTGTGTGTGCGTTGGTTCATTCAACTAAAGCCAAAGGAAGGCAAGCACGAGGCTCTTTGGTCTGGCATCAAAGCATCGCCCTCTTTCTCTTCTCTATCATCACTCTTCGACCACCCACCCCGACATTCGTTGATCGACCAAGGACTAGACGTCCTGCTCTACCCTCTCCAGTGAGTCAACTCCTCCCTCCCCGTCCCGCGCGTTACCTCCATCGTACCTCCATCGTACCACCATCCCCCCCTCCTTCGCCTTCATCACCCCCGTTCGTGTTTCGCCTTTTCTTCTCGAAGTGCTTCTGGAACTGCGCTCTGGGTTGGATGCCCAGCGTTATTGTCTATTCCAAAAGCAGGGTACACCGCCATCTTTCATCATCATCCCCCTCGCTTGTTAGATGGCCTTGGCTGACTTAATCTTTTCTTGATAGATTCACGACCCGACACTTTTTATAAAGGCCACTACACTCGTTCTCACCGACCTACGTTCGACATTATCGACTTCGACACGCTTTAATCGATTCGAAACGCATCCACAATGGTCTCGCTCAAATACACCGTCTTCAGTCTCTTGTCGGCGACACTGGCTGTCGCTCACATGGAACTCGCATGGCCCACTCCCCTGCGATCAAAGAACAACCCAAATACCCCTTGGGGACAAATTGGTGAGTCGAACGCGTCCTTGCTCGGCTCCTTCCTTCCCGTGGGAAAGGTGGTCCGAGCTTTATTGGATTTATGAAACGGCGCTGATCATGATTCAGACTACTCGATGACTAGTCCTCTCGTCGCTAGCGGTACCTACCCTTGCAAGGTGAGCTACACCCGGCTCCGGCTCCTTCCGCACTCCATTCATCCACTACACCTTTGCTCCCGATCGTACACCAAGGCACACCCCTTCCCCGCTTCACACCGTTTTTCACTTCGTTCTCCGTACATGACTGACGCTTTCAGGGCTACATCACATCGCCTGACGATGTCACCATGACCCCAGTCACCACCTGGTCCGCGGGCGGAACCTACAATTACACGGTCGCCGGTACTGCCACCCACGGCGGCGGTTCGTGCCAGCTCGTTATGTCGTACGACTACGGCCAGACTTGGCAGGTCATCTTCTCGTACATCGGTGGCTGCATGGTCGAAGGATCCACTACCGAATTCACCCTGCCCGCCGACGCGCCCAACGGTGAAGCAATGTTCGGATGGAACTGGTTCAACCGTGCCGGAAACAGGGAAATGTATCAGAACTGTGCCGTCGTCACGATCACCAACGGTGGTGGTGGACTCAGCCCGAGCGTCTACCCCGTCCCCTTCGTCGCTAATGCCGGTGTCAACGGTTGCTCGACCGTCGAAGGTCAGGACCCCGTCTTCCCCGAGCCAGGACCCAATGTTCGATACGGCGGTTCTTATGCTGGCGGTAACGCTCAGTCCGGTACCGGTATCACTGGATCCAACTGTTACGGTCCCGGTCAGCAGGGCGGCAACACTCCGGCCGTTTCCGGCTCGGGCTCGGGTTCCGGAGCCGCTTCGTCCGCAGGTGCCGCTTCCGCCAGCGCGTCGGTCACCGCTGCCTCCGCCCCTGCCTCCAGTGCATACGGCGCTCCTTCCGCTTCGTCCGCCGCGTGGGGTGAACCTTCCACCTCGTCCGCTGCCTGGGGCGAGCCCTCTGCCCCCGCCTCTTCCGCCGCCTCGGGTGAATCCGCCGCCTCCGCCCAGCCGACCGCTTCGCAAGAAGGTGGATGGTGGCAAGAAGGCCAGCCTTCCGCTTCGTCCGCTTGGGCCGCTGAACCCTCGGCCTCGCAATCCCGAATTGGCTACGAGCACGCTGCCGACGCCACCGCCCCGGTTTCTACCCCCTCAGCCGGCAAGACGTGTCGACGACGAAAGAGAGCCATCCCGATTGTCCACGGTGTCGAGGCTCGACACGAACGATTCGTCACTCGACGAATGTACGAAGAGGCCGAACGACGAGCTGCTACCGCCTTGTAGGTGGTGTATGTCTTCGAGAGTTCGACTCGATCCGTCTGGGTTACAAGGCAGCTGGGCTGCTGATGGCTTTCAATCCGATCCTCGACGTCGGCGGCGTAGACCGTTGCTCTCGTCCTCTTTGTACATGCTCGCCAACATCAAAAGTTCAAAACATCTCCCCGATCTTGTATATTACGCAGTGCCGTTTTCTCCTCGAAGGGGACACGCGCGTGCTTTCCGTACATTTAACGCTAGTCGTTCTGGACATGGCGGAATGCATCGTGCCGGCACCTCACCAGTGCACGGCTGCAAGCGCTGAGCCTGCGCACCGCATGGTCATTCACTGTGGATGCTCTGAAAGTGATGCATTGCGTTGCGTTGCATTGTCCGTGTGATTGTTCATGTTACTCTTCAAGTTTGCTGCGATGATTAGGCCACTACCAACACACCCTCGTCCCAGTCACTTCTGTGTTCGTGCAAGACGTCCCTAGCCATCCGACCTACTTCCAACTTCCGCAGACTCGCAGACTCGGCTAGACTCTTTGCCAGCTCTGCTGTCAAAGTCCATTGTCTCCTACTCCCCCTCTGCCGATCTGCCATTACCAACACTTCCAACCTCTCACACCTCTCCAACGCGTTTTGCACGAGGGGCTGAAAACAGTCCAACATCGATTCGAACCGTATTGACCTTAAACTTTTAGGTAAATGGAATTGACGAGGTGGGAAATCGAGTGGTGAATCGACCAGTAATGCGTTCGGTCGGATAATCAGATGTTCGAGGTTGGGAACGAGGAGTAGTACATGATCGAGGTATCCTTGCCAACTTTCATACACTTCCAATTCGAGCTTTTTCACTCCTTTCATAGGAGTCATGGCCTTGAAGGTGGAACGAAGGGAAGGATCGCGATCGGGAGATTCGTCGCGACGGACTTGGGCTAGGTGGGTCATCGCTCGTGCGGCAGATGAGGGATCGTCCCATTCCCATCCCCATTCTTTACCGTCAAACCACATTCCTCCCCTGTAACCCCCACCTCCACCTCCAGTCCCCGAGAAAGCGGTGGTAGTAGTGGTGGAAGCGATATTCATGTCGAGTTCAATATCGTGATACCGTTTCTTCAAGTCCATAACTACTTCTCTGACGTACCCCGCTCGTTCGGGGGCGGAGTGGATGGAATTGTTGATGAAGCGTAACGAGGCGTCGAGGTGATTACTCTGATGTGTATCTTCTTTCCATCCCTCCCTCTCTAACGAGTCGGATAGAGTGGGTTTGATAGGTTCCCATTGAGTCTGGAGGTTGTAATCACATTCCCAAGATGTCGGTTCCTGTCCAGAAGAGACGGGTCGGTGGGGGTTCGAGATGGGCAGAGTTAGACGACCGTAGAGCCAAACTTCCGCCGATGGCGTCAAGAGACTATGAACCTGAGCCAGAGACTTGAGGGAGGGATGATCGAGATGAGAGGCGATTTGAACGAGTACGTGACTTGGTAAGTCGAGTAACGACATCCCGATCCTCGACTTGGGTTTGGGTTTGGGTCGGGTGAGAAGCGTAAGAGGGGATGGGTACATCTTATCTGATAACTGAATTTGATTTTGGGGTCGGTCGTCCGATCGCTTAGCACCTCGTCGCGCAGCTTTCTTGATCGCTAGCGAGGACGTGACTACGGTCCAGGTGGTCGGACGATCGGGTGAGGAGGAGCGAGAGACAACGTCGCGTCATTTCGGCTCCGCCATACCCGACCAGGAACGGGGCGTAACGTACGGATTGCAGCACCGTGGGAAAGTGAGATTTCTCCAGTCCTCGAGTTGTCAACGACAGCGCGCAGCGAGCGTTAAGGCCGAACACCGTACACTCTTCAGACTGGATCTGACGATCAGACCTTCAACTCCGAAAAGGTTGTAGCTCATACGATGCTGTTCTGCCCATACTGCTCCAACAACCTGACCATCGGTCAAGAAGAAGAATCAAACGATAAATGCTGGTCAGTCCAGTTCAATCTCTCCTCACTCCCTTCCTGACGTTCCTAGGGTCTGCCCTACATGTCCATACAAATGGGTCATTGCTCAAAGAATATCCATGAGGACGCATTTAAAGCGTAAAGAAGTGGATGATGTACTCGGTGGGAAAGATTCATGGGCCAACGTCGATTCCACGGACGGTGGGTTCTGTTTTCATCCATGTAATATGTTTAGTTGCCCTGACTGACGCTTGCTCACAGCTACTTGTCCGGCTTGTGATAAAGTCGTTAAAGCGAATTTCATGCAGTTGCAAATCAGATCGGCGGATGAGCCTATGACTACGTTCTAGTGAGTCGCCTTTACTTAAGCCGTCTTCTGATCATGGGTCTAACTTGTCAGCCGGTGTTCCGAGTGCACACATCAATGGCGGGAGGTGAGTGGGGTTTGGATATGCCTTGATGCTCGAGGTATGAGATGATCGCTGATGCTTGGCAGAACTGATCCCCGACTTGCGCTCAATCACGACCTGTTATGCCATTACGAATATGTTTGTACCCTGATCCATTTCCGTCTAATATCATCAATGCCACAATATACAACTTGGCCTGCCACCCCTGTAGTGTTCTACCACCAGATCGTCACTCGTCCAAACTAGCCTCGAGGACATCCATGATCCTCCTCACTCGATCTCTGACTTTCAGATCGGCCATATCTCCTCCCAAACCAGGTACACCTAACGATTCCAACTTCTCTTTGTGCCTCATCGCTAGTCCGTCGATGGCGGGTAGACAGTGATGTCGATAAAAATCTTGCATCTGATCCGAGAGCTGAGCCCGCCATTCCTACTGGTCAGTCGTTTCACCCAGTGAAAGGCAAGATTACATACCCGTTCCTTAGTCGGTGAAATGGGTTTCCCAGTGATCCTCGCTCTAGCCTCGTCAGCCAACCCTCTCACCAGGACACACAGAAGAGCGCAGAACAGACGTACATCTCCTTATCCGTTCGTGTCGTCTTTTCATGCTCCGCCTTGACTTTTTCCCCTTTGGCCCATAATCTCCTCTCGAGGGTATCTTGATCCACCTTCATCCTCTTGATCTCCTTCTTGAACCCCTCATCAGCAAGGAGGGAACTGACGATAGGTAGGGATCTGGTGAATGATAGTTCTCCTCGGCCGGTCTCTGCTCCATTTGTGGGAGTTGGTTGGGCGGTATCGGATGTAGGTATACGTGCAGCCTGCGCTTGGGCGACGGGACCGAACGGCTCGATTAGGCTTTTTCGCTTGGGTGTAGGAGGTGAGGGCTGATTATGATTATGACCTAAGGAAGAGAGAAGGTCGTTCAGCTGTTGTGTCGATGGGCCGGACGAAGGTTGTCTCCCCGCTTCAGTGGGCCGTGATGTCGATATCGAGCTCGACGGGGCGGTCGGTGTGGGTCCATTATCATCTTGAGCAGCTCGGAGTTGCGCTAAAAGCGATTGGACTGAGTCCTTACTCCGGTCCTACCTGGTCAGTACCTCCATCGTGCTTGGACTGTCGACGTACCTGAAAGTTCATCTCATCTCGTATCGACGTAGTATAGATAGAAGCAAGAAAGACAGAGACCTGCGCTGGTCGTAGGTTACCGGAGATTCGGCTTCGGCTAAGTTTCAATTCCGAGATTGAACATTTCGACGATCGACGTCGACTTTTGCCTCAGATCCTACATTCTTTGACCCCTTACATCGATCGCCCAACCCTGCGGTCTAGCATAAGGGAGATGGGCAGCGTCACCTCCTCCTCGACATCGGTCGAATCCTTGGCCGACCGGAAGGGCAAGTCGAAAGCCGCGCATCATCTCTCTGCAGGCGCACTGAGCGGGTTCACTTCGGCCATATGTTTGCAACCGCTCGATCTGCTCAAAACGAGGTTACAGCAGGGTTACACTTCTGATTCAGACGGGCCAAAGAGGTGAGCCTTGCTTTCTAGTGTCATTGAGTGAGGTAGAGAGGATTGGCTGATGGAGTAGACGGCGTATAGGCGGTACTATCAAGCAGGTAGTTCAAGATGATGGGATATTGGGATTATGGAGAGGTACTATACCCACTCTCGTTCGGTCAGTCCACCCCTTCTGTGCTTAGGTGTTCACTCGAAAAGTGATGGTCTGACGAGGATATCAGGAACGTACCGGGCGTAGCTATCTACTTTTACGCACTATCTGCTATACGAACCGAACTTTCCCTATTACCTTATTTCCAAAACTCATCCGACCCTTCTTCTTCCTCTCGATCAGCTTTGGTCCGATTATCGTCCCAGGGCAATCTTGTTGCTGGAGCAATAGCTCGGACGTCAGTGGGGTTCGTGTTGAATCCAATTACAGTATTAAAAGCGCGATACGAGGTGCGTACGCGAGGTCCAGGAGTTTGGAGTTTGGAGTTTGGAGTTTGGAGTTGGGAGTCGAGGGCTGACATTCGATCAGAGTAATCGGTATACCGAGTATCGATCTCTCTACGGCTCGTTCAAAGATCTGGTCCGGACTTCCGGGACGAGGGGTCTCTTCCAGGGTTTCACAGCTACTGCCGTTCGTGATGCGCCATATGCTGGGATTTACCTCGTCTTCTATGAGAAAGGCAAGGACTTTACCTGTGAGTCACGGTTTCGTCCATTGCTGTGCGAAAGCTGTCGTACGGAGAGGATGTGAGCTGACAAGGGTAGCACGTATGGTCAAGCCAGAGTGGGGATTGCCGAACTCGCTCCTATACTCTGCGTGCGGTAAGTGTCTCCGGGGTTATGGTGCCGAGACTGTATCATGCACGATGGACTGACGGCGTAGGTGCAGGAGCAGCGACGATGGCGACGTTCGCAACTTCACCAGCAGATTGCGTGAAAGTGAGCTCGCCCCCAGATGACTTCACACAAAGTTGACTAAACGACTAAGACGAGAATGCAAGTCAACCCGAAAGATCATCCTACATTGCGTAAAGCCATTCAGCGTATATACTCCGTTAGTCCCAGTCCTCGTCTTCACTTTTCCTCGTTTTCGAGAACCATTCACTCAGAGCACTGGCGCTGATATGGCAGGACCGCGGATTCGTAGGATTCTTCTCGGGCTCGTCATTGAGGATTTCTCGGAAGGCCGCTTCGTCCGCAATCGCCTGGACGGTGTACGAGGCTCTCCTGGTGTTTCTGCGGGACCAAGGCCAGGTAGCAAGCACGCCGTCGTCTACATGACGCAGAACTGCTTCATCGATCAGGTTCAATGTAGTATAGCTATGCATAATCACCCACTCTTGCATCATACTGTAAACCCACTGAACGCGCTGCGCTGGCTGGCGCGGGGGAATTAAACGCAACCGGGCCATTCCGTTCCGTTGCCCCATTTCAACAAAAGTTCAGTTGATTGTTGATACAGTTGCTTCGTCTCTACATTTGAACATTTAAGCAAACATGCGCGGGATATCTATCGCCGGATCGGCAAGAGCACTGCTCAAGCCGAGGTGTAGGTCCCCCTTTGCAAGCCTCGGAGTCAGGTACAAAGATCACTGATCCAATAGACACGGTGCGGTACGCGACCACGCATATGCGGATGCCAGCCATGTCACCTACCATGACGGAAGGTGGAATAGCTGGATGGAAAAAGAACGAGGGAGAGGCATTCACGACTGGAGATGTCTTGTTGGAGATCGTACGTCTGGGCGAAAGCTATCTCAATCTGCTGGGTCGGCGGGCTGATGGATGGGGTAGGAGACGGATAAAGCTACTATCGATGTTGAGGCACAGGATGATGGTGTGATGGGAAAGATCATCGTGAGTTCTTCCCTCTCTATCATCTCTCTGCCCCTCGCTCCTTGAGCCTCCGCCTCGCTCGCCCCCCTCTCTCGCTATGCTCGAGAGTGCTGATACGCCTAGGCTCAAGCGGGATCAAGCAAAATCCCCGTCGGACAAATCATCGCTGTCCTAGCTGAAGAAGGGGACGATCTAGCTTCTATCGAAGTCCCATCAAACCTCGCTCCAGAGGGAGAGGGAGAGAGCAGCTCGTCCTCTACTACCAATCAGCAAGAAGAACCGAAGTCCGAATCAGCACCCGAACCCGCACCTGCGCCGGCGAAGTCTGAACCGTCTACGCCCAAGTCGCACGGACATAAAGTGATCAAACACTCCAAACCACTCTTCCCAAGTGTTTCCAGATTGTAAGTCAAGCTCAAAGCGTCAATCGGATGAATGATGGCTGACACCCTGGTGTAGACTCGCTGAATCGGATTTGACCTCCGAGCAGATCTCCAAATTGAAGGGAACGGGCAAGAATGGGATGTTGACCAAAGGTGATGTACTGGTCGCATTGGGTAAAATCAAGAATGCCTGGGGAACAGCCGAGAGATTGAGTACGGATCCCCTGGGTCCAAGTGGTCGTCGAGCCAGCGAGGTGGGTTGCGACGTGTTCTCGCCAGCTGTGTTAGGGAGGACTTGGCTGACGGGCTTAGTCGACTTCTACGACGCCTACTAGCAAAGTGGAAAAGAAGGAGGAACCTCTCGACGCTCAAGGATTGAGGCGGCTGATCCTCAAGGGTATGGGTCGCGCTACAGCCCCTATTCAGCCTATCGTCCCTCACAGTGAGTACTCTGCAACGCCTTGGACGAGTGCTGACTCGACTTCAGCTCCACCTACATTGCCCATTTCGTCCGACCTTGAATTCGACGAGATCATCGCTCCTTACGCTTCGCTCTTGCCTCCTCCTCAGCCGAAAATCAACCTCCCCGACCCCTCTACACTCGCCGAGATCGAGAGCAAGGGACTCCCGCCCAGCCGTCCGAAGAAGGACGACTTTGCCGGTCTCTACTAGTGGCGACACACAGACCAATACAGTCTTATTTTCACCGAGACGGGTTACCATAGAAAAGGTCTAAACCCCTCGGCCTTCCGATGACTATGTATGAAAAATGCATCTATATCTACATCTACATCTGCGTCTACTTTTTCACGTTGAATATGCTCAATAATGCAAAGCAGCCATACAATAACCCCACCGGATAAGCGACCAACAAACGCTGATGATCCATCCTCAGCACGACAACGAAGATGGCACTGGCGGAATAAGTGCACCAGATGATGGAAATGATCGAAAGCAGATATCCGAGAGGATGATCGATACCGACTCCAATGCCTATTGAGCCTAGACCGACCATTGGTAATAGGCAATAACCGAGGACTGAAGCTGTGCGATAGGCGTCGATCCCCGTCTCGGCCATGAGGTTGAGGAGGAGGTAAATTGCGGTCGTGCCGAGCAGACCGACACCGTAGATATAAGAGAATTGCGGTTTGCCCGACTATGGGTGCGTCAGCTTGGCTCAGACCTTCACGTGTATGGGTAAGCTCACGAGGAGAAGGACGAAGGCGAAGGCGAAACAGAAGACGAAAGGCCCAGCAAGGTCCGCGTCGTCCATGATGTTGCTATCGGGTTTTCGTATAGGGTTGAGCACCGTCAATGATTTCTGCAAGATATGCGATGGGTTGATCCCTAGTTCTGTGTAGTCGTGTCAGTCGACCCGCTCCCTGTACATTCCTTGAAGATACTGGACTCACCCTCCATGAGACTAGGTTCTCCCTCGAATCCGCCCGTCCCAAAAGCCTCCCACCACCTTCCTTCCCCACTCATCATGCCCCCTACCCGACTATTCATATTCATATTGCCCGTAGCGTAAGCTGCTGCTCCGCCTGATGGTCCTGCGCCCATATTTCCTTCGAGTGATGACCGGGATCCGGGGTAGTATGGCGATGAAGAGGATGAGCCGGCTCCTCCGCCGAAGAATGCTAAGGGTTCATTTGAGCCGTATGGCTGTGAAGGGTAGGATTGTTGAGGGAACAGGTGCGACATGGTGCCGTGGGGGTAAGGTGTGGGACGGGAAGAGAGGCAGACGGTCGATGTTGTTGAGAATAGGGAGGTGTCCACTCGACTGCTTGAGCGTTGCGGGGTTGAGCTGGGCAAGAGTGTCCCGAGCTGTATATTGAGAGGTGCGTGGACCGGACGATTGACACAGTGACGTGGTGGATGAACGCGTCGATATAAAGTGCCACACTTGATTTGAGTGGTGTATGGTTGTACGGGATTAATCTCGGCGTTATCTCCCTGGCTGGCGGCTGCCTCCCTCTGGCTGTGATGAGTTCGCTTGATTCCGATTTGTTACGAAGAGTCCAACCAGTTAACGGGGACAGTGCACGGTTCAAGTTAGCTACTTAACCCTTCCTCTTCTCTTGACCATCACCCCCCTCCTCATCATGGTCGCTACACGCCTCCTATCCCGTAATCTCGCACGCCAGACCGCCGGCCTCAGAAAACCCGTACGCCTTTTCGTGCAGGTTTCCATGCTAAAATAGCGGAACACGCAAACGTAGATCGGCTTGCTGACATTTTGGTGTAGATTATCGCTAGGGGTTTGGCTACGCCGGTGTCGAGCAAGAAATATGCCGACCCAGTCACCAAGACTTCGGTCTTGTCGAACGGATTGAGCGTGTCTACCGAGACTATTCCCGGAGCTTCGACGTCGACTGTTGGATTGTGGATCGATGCTGGATCGAGGGGAGACTCGATGTCTGCAAGCGGAACCGCTCACTTCCTGGAGGTGGGTCCATCTGTATTCCAAAGGGGAAAATGGGGGAACTGGGCTAATATACCGGTGTAGCACCTCGCATTCAAGGGCACCAAGTCCCGTGATCAGACCGCTTTGGAGTTGGAAGTTGAAAACATGGGAGCCCACCTCAACGCCTACACATCGCGAGAACAGACCGTCTACTACGCCAAGGCGTTCGATAAGGATGTCCCTGGAGCCGTCGACATCTTGTCGGACATCTTGCAAAACTCCAAGTTGGACGCCAGCGCGATCGAGAGGGAGAGGGATGTTATCCTGAGGGAGCAGGAGGAGGTTGACAAGCAGCTCGAGGAGGTTGTGTTTGACCACCTCCACTCGGTCGCCTTCCAGCGTGAGTATCTGTGATCTGGGTGATTCTCTTCGCATTGACCACCTCTGACCAAATTCCAGGACAACCGCTTGGAAACACGATTCTCGGACCAAAGGAGCACATCAACTCTATCAACCGAGATGACTTGACCAACTACATCGCAAAGAACTACACGGCCGACCGAATGTGTCTCGTCGGTGCCGGTTCCGTCGAGCACGACACCCTCGTCAAGCTCGCCGAAAAGAACTTTGCCTCGCTGCCCGTCTCGCAAAACCCCATCCCTCTCGGCGGTCAGGCCCACCCGCCCACATCGTTCTACGGCGCCGACGTTCGAGTACGTGACGACACGCTCAACACGTGCAACTTTGCCATTGCCGTCGAGGGTTGTGGATGGAGGTCACCCGACTACTGGCCCATGCTCGTCATGCAGTCGATTTTCGGAAACTGGGACCGAAGTCTCGGTGCTTCTTCCTTGTTGAGCTCAAAGCTCAGCCACGTCATCTCCACCAACGGTCTCGCCAACTCGTACATGTCCTTCTCTACTTCCTACTCTGACACCGGTCTCTGGGGTATCTACATGGTCACCGAGAAGTGAGTTCACAATGGATTCAGGATCAAAGTTCACTTCGACTGACCCGCCCCTAGCTTGATGAACATTGACGACACTGTCCACTTCACCCTGAGGGAATGGACTCGAATGTCTTTGGCACCTACCCTTGCCGAGGTCGAGCGGGCAAAGTCACAATTGAAGGCATCCCTGTTGTTGGGTCTTGACGGAACGACCGCCATCGCCGAGGACGTAAGTCTTCCTCTTCGTGCACTATTGCTACCTCCCCTTACTGATAAACTTTAGATCGGCCGACAGATGATCACGACCGGAAAGCGATACACGCCAAAGGAGATTGAGCGATACGTCGATGCCGTCACGCCCGAGGAGATCAAGCGAGTCGCCCAGAAGTACCTCTGGGACAAGGACGTGAGTCAGCTTCCTTTCCCTCTTTAGCCTGGACGAAAAGCTGACGAGGACAGTTCGCCTTGGCTGCTGTTGGTCGAACCGAGGGTTTGCTCGACTACAACCGAATCCGAGCGGGTAAGCTCGCGCTCTCTTCTTGTGACCGGGGCAAAGCTGATAAACGCAGACATGTCGTCGATGATTTACTAAACGATAGATTAGCAAGACAAATCAGGCGCCGTGAATGCATATTCTACTTATCCATCCGTGTCTCGGTAATGTCGCGCAAAGAGGCTACGAAGTGTGCCTATAACAAAAGCGCTTCAGGATCGGCCGCGGCGCACACCGGGGGATTCAGCGGGGATCCAGCAATCTGATCATCAAGCTATGAACCAACTCGAACCAGCGTCGCTTCGTTGTGGACTAGGCGGATCGTCTTTGAGCTAATCTAGAGCACGTCGTGATGGTGTATGCAGAAGTATGCGAGGTACGTAAGATTTGGTACATGCTACAATGTGAACAAATCTCTATGCCAACTGCGCTGTCCAGTGTCTCAAGATCTTCCACCCATCCTCGCTCAACTTCCCTTGTCCCGGCTCGACCTTCTTCAAGCTCCTCCCTTCCTCATCCGTAAGTTGAGCGAGACAAACCGTCTTCACTTCTCTGCCGTTGAACACTCCATACAGCTCCCAACCACAAGAGAAAGCCGATCGATGTCGAACCACGGTCAATCTGTCCGAATTGAGGGCGCAATGAGTGATCAACGCTCCGTCAAATCCGGCCCATTTGTCCTCCCTGCCATTCGGGGGCGAATCGTAATCTGATCCAATGGGACCGACGTTGGCGAGACCGTACATGCTTCCGAGGTTGATCGACTTCAAGTCAGGTGTGGAAGCGAATGAAGTAAGGAGGGCGTGTTGCCTGATAGCTCGGATTGAGAGATCAAACATACTCCCTCGAAAGACTTCGTAGGAAGGTACACCTGGGTCGTGACTTCTTAAATCGAATGTGCAAGTCTGCAACTCGGGTAGGGAGGGTAGGAGCGGCACTTCTCTTGTCGGAGTAGTTGAGTCGAGGTCAGGTAGGACTCTGAGGACGTTATTGAGGTCGGCAAAATTCCATACGATCGTCAAATGCTCTAGCTGGTCCAGGGCTTCGAAGTTGGGTATGGCTGAGAGGCAGGTCGAAGGGACGTCGAGGTTGCGTAAGGTCGACCGATCGCTGATAGCCATTACGAGCGGGTCGTCAGGGGCCCGGCCGAGAGCAGCTCCCCATACTCCAGTTGGGTCGTTCAGTCGAAGATGGGATAATCGAGGAGAATTGCGGACAATTTCTGCGATGAGGGGCACAATCGCCTCGCTAACCGGCCCGAGTTCGAGGACTTCGAGATCGAGCTCCGCCGGGATGCAGTTCTCCGCCGAGGGGCAGCCGCACAACGATTCACCACCGGCGGCCGCATCCGTACCTTTCTGGATGACCTCGCCGGCAACTCGTAGGGCATTGACGTTCGGTGCGCGCCTGAACAGACTGGTCAAGCAGCGATGCCAATGCGGCCCGACCTCGATGTCGACCCGTCGAAGAGCATGAAACTGTTGATCAGGCAGTTCCAGAGGTCGATCGTGAGTGTCCCACTTGTCTTCTTTGGTCGAAAGATGAACGTGGGCGGGATGAGTCAACTTCAATTCCGCCAACCCGCCGGAAACGAGCCAGAGGAGTTCGTCAAGTTCGGTGGGAATCGTGTGGCCGAGCTGAAGGTCGACTTTGCGGACCTGACCCGAGCGCCATGGTCGAGCTCGAAGCGCAGCGATATGAGCTTGCAGGACCGTCTTGGATCCTAGAGATTGTAGGATTGTTCGAGTGGTCTGTTGCGGATCAGTGATGGGTCGATTGGTCGGTGAGGTCGGCGACGATTCGACGGGAACGATGTTGTGTGTCGGTGCGAATTGATGAGCGTGGGTGATGATGATGTCGCGGTAGATCCGGCTGTCGGCTGCTTCTTCGAAACGTGAAGGCGAAGTTTGGGCAAGAGAGGTTGCCGAGGCAATGCTCAGGTATCCAGCGATGACTCTGAGGAGCTCGGGAGGTAAAGTGAAGATGCCCATGATGAGTTGACGTTGATGAAACGGAACATAGGGGCGCTTCGAGATGGCGAAGAAGTTGTGAAGGGCCATTCGTCGCAGGCTGCTTATGAAGAGCAGGGCGGGATCGGCGTAAACTTGCTCGTCGACACATCTCCTTTGAATCGGTCCCCATACGTGAGAGGGACACGCCGAATATGAAAGGTTCGGAGCAATTCGACAAAGGTACGCTTCCAACCCCTGCTGGGTAACGCCGTACAAGAAAGAATCATCCGATGTCGATCATCGGAAATTGAGCTTGATGAGGAACAGAAGGATGTTCATCGAGACATGAACAGCAGCCCAGCCTGAAGGTCAGCCTCGCTTCACCCTTTCTGTTCTATACGTACCACAAGCCGGTACTGCACTGATCAGCCATGTCACAGGTGTATACACTTCACTGAACAAACCTAGTTCGGGATACTCGCGCATCTCGTCCAGACCGATGGCAGTGACGTCGATTTTGAAAGCCAGCGACATGACCTTCCGAGCCACGAAAGAGCTCAACAGCTCGGAGCCCTGCACACGATCAGCCCTCGCTATTCCTGGCCGATATGACACCAGCAAGGACTCACCCAAATGGCGCACGAGGCAATGAAGGTCAGTGGGAAGGTATAGGGATCTTCTGGAGTCGGTGAGAATCGAAAGAAAGGGTACACCTCTGGCACGTCAGCCAACACCCAGGCGAAGATGGCGAAACGCTTGCGTACGAGCGTTCGGCCCGAAATGGAGGATACTGAGCCAGCCTGGATCCTCAGCATCACTCCCATTCATCTCAGCGAATTGCTTGCACCCACCCAAGAAGCCGACCATGGTGATGTTTTGCGCCAAACCTCGACAGTAGAACGCAGTCGCCACATTGTCCGCGTGTTCCTCCCATGGTACTGGATAACCAATGACGAGCTGTAAAGCGCGATACCACAGCCGGCTCATCTGGACAGGGAAGATGATTACTACCGAGATGGAAGAGAGCAGTTGGACAGTAGCGAATTGCGAGGGAGATCTAAGTCGGGCAAACTGGATCGAGTCAGTCGATCACTCAAGGAGGGAGGGCGAGGTGGAGGACTGACGAGATTGCGGTAAAAGACGTGATAGACCAATTGAAAGAAGAGCTTGTACAGGAATAGTAAAGCTCGAGAGCGGACTTTGGCGCCGAGGATGAACAGCGAGATGCCTGAAAGAAGCTGCACGGCTGTTCACGTGAGCTTTTTGCAGCGAGCAAAGCGCGGAGAACAGCTCACTAATGACCCATGACCAAACCCAGGTACCGGCGTCTAGCGAGGTATGCGGGAGAGTCGAGAGGTAAAGACTCGCGTAAGCTAATCGGGTCAGCTGTCTCCTCTTGCGTCTGCGCAGAGGCCATACGTAGCTTACCTTGTCCAGCTAAGAGGGCGAAACTGGCCAGTCCTAGACAGGTCATGAACCATAAAAAGCGCAGCCAGGACGCCGGGATCCGTTTTGAGAACTGCTGACTCAAGCTGGGAACCTCAGCTTGGTTGTCCGACGCCAAGAACACCCTAGCTGACTGACTTGTTAGGGATCGCCGGTGCTGGATGGCGGTACGTGTGTCGCTTATCTCGCTTCAGCTTCGAGAAGCAAGCAATGGCAGGTAGCAACATCGCGAAGAAGCTGAGTGCGACCCAGAATGCTATGCATGTCAGCTTCGGACACAATCCTGTCAATTTGGAAGAGGACTCGCTCTTCCTTTCCCAGTCGACATCGTCAGCGCCGTTCCTCGACTTCCACCTTTCCCGCATCTTGAACAGGTCGAGATGATGTGCCGTCAAGCCGATCAAAAGCGTGATGGACCATGATAGGGCGTAGCTCGCCTTACCTCCGAGGCGTTTGGGCCACCAGTCTGCTTCATCAGCTCCGGTCCGGAAGTGTCAGAGGCTCGTTGCTGACTCAGGCGGTAGAGGGAGAAGAGGTTGGTGATGAAGAACAGGGCGACGGCGAGATACATTCTGTCAGTCAGCAAACGTCTGTCGCCTTTGCTCTTGCACTTCCAAGCTCACCCATAGTACCTTCATGGTCAGCACACGTCGTGGACAAGAGTATTCATTGGAGATGGAGATACCAGAACAAGAAGAAGTAGAAATTGACATCCAGAGGTAACATTTCCCCTTCCTCCGGCTGATGTTTCGGTTTCTTCGGCCAAGACGGTATATCAGGGAACGGATCATCTTTGTACGGGTCCGAGACGGGGAAGGGGATGGCGACCCATAGCCAGACGATGAGGCAGGGGAGGAGGGTAAGTACGAAATGGCGTTTCCAGAATGAGCTAAGCCAGGTGTCCACCGTCTTCCTTCCTGGCTACAAGGCGCATCAGCTTGCTCCTCTCTACATTGTGTTGGATAGATGGGAGACACTCACTCGAGTGAGCATCTTGATCCATGATGTATCCTCTTGTTCGTGTTCTACCATACTCTGTCGGCGGGCTGCACGGACCGCCCGAGCGGATGGGGGTGGGAGGTCATTTCGAGCTTGCACATCTGGCGTGAGGCCAAGTCCGGGTGCTACAGACGGTCCAACAAGAGGCGAAGGGAGCGCAGGTCTTCTCCTCGCTTTTTGAGGAGTGACCGAGCGGTCTGATACACGTCCTCAGCGGTAAGTCCGGGGTAGTTGAGAGGCTCACTCACCCCAGAGCTTATCTTGAGCTCGCTCCGAGCCTGTCGAAAGGGGAGTAAACATCGCGGCGACCGACGGGAGAATATGAGAGTCGGATGAGGCGTGCGTTATGGTCGTAAAGTCATGCTGTTCGTGGGGTCGTTATGAAGTCCGAAGACAGAATGAGGTATGAACGTTTCTCAAAAGGTGGAATGCAAAACGCGAGATACGAGATCGACGCGTCCCCCACTCAGGTGGGTGTAGCGCTCTGCTTTCGAGTACGATATCAGGCCGCGAGTGCGATGGTGACAACTAAGAGTGGTGTTGTGCATCACACTGACCTACTCCGTCCAGCCTAGATACTCTACTACATAGTCGAGAGGGTACAGACTATAGCCACGCACCCCAGCTGGCGCTCGGAAGCCCTCGAGCTGCCCCGCGTTGATCTCTGACTCCAAAGACCCACTACCCAGGACGAAGATCCAGCCCCAAGTCCACACCCAGCCCAACACACCACTGACCTTCCTTCCTGTAAGGCCGCAGATGGTCCGTTCGACGAGACAGACCAGGCCGCAGGAGATGAAGAAGAAGATGTGATGATAAGCGAATTCGCCTAGGACTGGGTACATCACCAAAACGTGGTAGAAGCCTGAGATGGTGAATGCCGCAAGGAGGTATAGGGGTTTGGGCAGGTGGAAGGGGTGTAGAAGAGTGTCGAAAGTGCTCTGAGCTCAGGTCAGAGACGATGTACTTCCTCAGCCGGCTCTGAACAGCGAAACTCACTCGCAGTAACTGAATCAAGTCAGCGCCTTCGCTGTGCTAGCTCGATTCGGCCACGGCTTACCTGATGATATCTTCTTCCCCAGAGATCGATCATGCTCGTCGCGAGGTATGGACCACGCATGAGATCCGGCCATTCCTCCTCGATCCAGATCCCGCTACCGATCGCCAGACCTCTGACTTCCTCCCATCCACCTTGTATACCGCACATGACCGTCCCGGCATAACACACGGTGAACCAAGTTCTGAACATCCAAGCAGGTAACCCGAACTTCAGACTGAGGATCTCACAGAATCTCGTAAAGTCGCGTGTGCCATCGGGATTATACAGGCCGTATCGGCTTAGAAGAGGTAGCCAGAGTGTGAAAAAGTCGACGAGGATACTGTATATCGATACCCATTTGACGCATCTCAGAACCGACTGCCAGCGGCTCGGCGGGTTCGGTATCGGTTTGAGAGGAGGGTTCGGAGGGTAGTTTATCTTTCGGTCGAAAGAGAGGATTATGTCGACCGTCTTGGCCCAAGGGCTCTTTGGCTGTCGCCAGTCCGCCAAGTTCGCCGGTCGTCGGGGCAAGGGATGAGCTCGATACACTTCGTCTGAAAAGGCGAATCTCCCAACAAGTGACAGATTGGCGATCAGCTGCCGAGTCAGGGAGACTGTGAGCGGCGAGGTGAGCGGGACGTACGAGGAAATTGGCAAAGATCGCGAGGAACGAATCATCCGTGTCTGATCGCCGTCAAGACTACCGCCTTGCCCCACTCGATCCTCCACGCACCTGAAGCCTGTTTTCGTTCCGCCTTAGCATCACCCATTTGGATCACGCTCGTCACGGCGGCAAGCACGCCGACGGGGTACAGTGCCATGCGAAACAGTTTAGTCCCGGGCCGCTGGGCGAGGTGAGCCATGATGATTGGGCAGAGGATGGCCGTCGCCTGACATAGCGAGGTGGCCGACGGCGTGAGCGTGACCCCCACCATGGCGGAACCGAACAGAACAGGCTCTGACGGGATTGATCAGTCGGATTAAGAATGAAATGTCACGGTCGGGGGTTTGCGATAAACCAGATCGGTCATCCGGGCAAAGGCCGCTTTTTCGTCCGAGCAAGTGTAGTCCAAAGGGACCTTGTCGTCGATCAGCGCTGTGTGTGGCGCTACATAGGCTCTGTCGTTCACGATGTGACTCTGCTTGTTCGCTGTCACTCTCATTCCCCACCCCATCAACTAAATGTAATCCAATCAGTCAATTCCGGTTTATCGGGATCGGGTCCGATGTATCCGGCAATCAGAGTCAGTCAGCGCTGTTATCGGCGACTGCAGTTCAGGGTCTCGAGAGATTTCCATGAAGCGACGCAACCTTTGTCGTGGAGATAAATACCAGCTCGGAATTCATCTTCCACAACTTTCTCTTTTCTCTATAACTTCATTCTCGCCTGCACGAACTTCACTCGTATCTGAACATGTCTGCACAGATCCAGAAGCCTGCTCCGTGAGTCCCACTCATTCCGCGATACACCAGCTCCGACTTTCTCGGAGTCTTCTATCGTCGAAATATAGGTCTTGGAGCTGATACTTGCCACAGCGTCTTCTCGGGTACCGCCGTGAAGGATGGCTCCTTCGAGGAGATCAGCCTCAAGGACTTCGCTGGCAAGTGGACCCTCCTCGTCTTCTACCCCATGGTGAGTCCCCTCTCTTGTCTTCAACGTGGCGGGTTATGCTGACGGTCCAGGACTTCACCTGTGAGTTCTCATATACAGGAAGTACCGACCTCTACTGACTGAGCTGCCTAGTCGTCTGCCCCACCGAGATCCTCGCTTTCAACAAGGCTCTTCCCGAGTTCGAGAAGCTCGGCGTTGAGGTTGTTGTCTGCTCGACCGACTCTGAGTTGTGAGTACTCTTTATCACCGTGCGCCCACCATGGTCTCTCGCTCACTTAACCAGCACCCACTTGGCTTGGTCCCAGATGAACAGGAAGGAGGGCGGTCTCGGCCCTGACCTCAAGCTCAGGATGGTACGTCCAAGTTCTTCCTCATTTGCCTCACGCTTCACAGCTGACACTGTGCCAGCTCGCTGACCGATCGCACGCCGTGTCGAAGGCTTACGGTGTCCACCTGGAAGAAGAGGGTGTCTCGCTCCGAGGTTCTTTCTTCATCGACCCCAAGGGTATCCTCCGAGCTTCGCACGTCCACGACCTTCCCGTCGGCCGCTCCGTCGAGGAGTCTATCCGAGTCATCAAGGCTTTCCAGTTCACCGACGAGCACGGTGAAGTCTGCCCGGCCGGTTGGGAAGAGGGCAAGGACACCATCGACACGAGCAACAAGCTCGAGTACTTTGGCAAGCAGTAAGTCGTGTCCTGCTCACGCGACCACGCCACGCCATGTCATCGGGATTGTCGGATGAGGAGAAGGAGGGAGTGCTGTGATATAGAATAGAGAAGATAGATGTATGACGTCCCCCTTCCCTGTCCACTGTGTCACATCGCAATCTTGTCTCATTGGCCTGTGGGGTATGCGGTCTGAAGCGTTTAGGGATTACTCGAGCACAGGGGATAAGCGATCGCAAGAGGGTGGCTCATTGGGAGAGACTGCCGCCAAGAAGCAGAAGGTCTAGGCATGTCGCAGGCTTCGTTAAAACCAAGGGTGCAGCTTCTCACCCATCTCGCGCATTTGTGGAATTGTTTTGTTGTGCATTATTATTCCGTCTATCTCCATGCATGTGCTCGATCAATCTAGCTTCTCTTGCTCTAGTACCGGGTCCCGCTTGGCCTCCGATTTCGCTGGGACAGGTACTGGGGTCGGGCCTGCTACCACCTCGTCAGCATCGGATCACCACGGACAGATAAGTAACTCACCGGAAGCAGCAGGGATGATGAGTTCCTGCAGGATATCCTTGATGCTAGTGAAGGCGTATTGACAAGCCGTGCTCCAGAAGAAGGGGCTGATGGAACCTGAAGTCACGGTCAATCACTTGCTCGAGCCGCAAGAGTGGTAAGGACATACCTAATGGAGCGCTGGGGAAGCTGAGTATCCAAACTACTGGATAAGGGCACCAGCCCTTCGGGAGCCAGAAAACGGGCTGGTTCTTGTACCACCACACCAACACCATCGACGATCCGGAAGTCATGACCCAAAGCGCCGATGAGAATTTCGCAGAAAAGCTAGTCCGTGCTGACCCTAAGGTCGAGTCTGGAGCATGCATCAGTCCCGCCAATTGCATTGCACGGCAAGCGCAAAGTTTCTGGACGTACTGATTTTCTCCAAGTCGGCGATGCTCTTGTCGACTTTCCGACGAAGTCTAGCCCATTTCGCAAACTCATCCTGAGATGAAGTCTTCGCTAGCTCGGCTTTATCTTGCAGTACTTGTGTCCGGAGTTGACGTTGTTTGCTAGCTGTCGACGAGAGGAATATACGGGAATACGTGGAGAACGCCTGACGAGTATCAGCGGAATGCTTTACCACGGATCAAGCTGGAACCTATGATTTACAAGCTCTTGGAGGACGGACTTGCCCACCCATGAGACTATTTGGGTGAGGAAGACGACGACGAGGATGAGCAAGGCGAGGTTGGGCATGGCTGTTCGATGTTCAGAGCAAGCCAGCATGACGCTGAACGAAGTTGCCGAGACAGCTTACAGCGACCAGGCACATGGGATAAACCACAAAGTAATGCAGGAAATAAATATTCCTGGGTGGGTGGCACTGTTGAATGCAAACAACAACACAACAGACGCGTGCGAGAATGGCAAAGTTGATTTCAATGCTTGTTCCTGTCCTATCGTCATAAAAGGTTACCAGACTTATACCCTCATCTTCCGTCAGATCGGTCATTCGTGTCGCGCGAACTGCGACGATCCGAAAGTAAGGTCGCCTCAGCTGGAAGAAGGGTTGCACGCGGGAGCCAAAGGAATACGAAACAGACCGACCGAAGGACGTGAACGCTATCTAGTCGCCTGACCATCCGGTGTCACTTATCGCTCAGTCGACGCCACGGGCACTACCATGAGCGCACATGCAGCAACGTCGAGACGGAAAGACCCAGCCGATTCTGCAGGGCAAGTGGAGCCAGATAAGAAGAAGAGGAAAGTAGGGGTGAGTAATCTCAAACAAGCTTGGATGTGTCGGTGGGGTACTCACGCTGACTGTTCAGGCAAAGAAAGCTTGTGAGTTGTAGTGATTGACAGCTCGGTCTCGATATGCGTGCTGACGTCGTAGCCGCCTTCAAACCTCAGCCTGTCCAGCTGCCGAACTCGTCAGATACGCCTCCAGAGGATGAAACGCTCAATCTACCTCCGCCGCCTTCGGAGCGCAAAATCGCCCGTCGTCGCGAGTCGACTCGAGCTATACGTGATCGTCAACCGCAATCGCCTTCAGTGTCACCACCTCCGAAACGTGCAAAAGCGGCTGCAACAAGTCAGGGAGAAGCAGCGGAAAGGAGGGACCTACTTTCGCTTCAACCGTCTTCATCCTCGTTACCGACATCCCGACTACCTCAGATCCAAGGCTTGTCGTTTGACGTGCCCAATCCAAAACCCCGACCTTCGATGCCCCATCTACCTTCACCACCACGTACAATCTCACAACCGTCATGGGGCAGTCGTAGTGTCATGGGTCCGCCTGAAGGGTTCGTGAGGAAAACGCGGAAATCGATGGCTAGTCTTCAGACTGAGTTGATGACGGATGAGATTGTCACGATTCCAGAACGGGAAACGCCAATGATTCGCAAGAACAAAGAGTTGCGGGAAGCACAATCACGTCGTAGCTCGCTAGGTATGCGAGGGCAACGCGCCAGCTCGAGTCTGGGTCGAGGGGATCTCAGTGAGTCGCCAAGAGAGACCCGATGCGTTTGAAGGAGGCTGATTGGGCGCCAAGGTATACCACATCCATCGGTCAGCTCGAGCCAATTCTACACACACATATCTTCCACTCAGCCCGAACCGATCCGCGCACGCCATCTGTTGGTCTACTGCGCGGACCGTGCGTTCAAAGCCAATATCGATCCGCCACCGCCAAAAAGCAAGAGTAGAACGCGGAAGTCGGACGGAGAGCGGACAGACGAAGGCGACAAGTTGATGAGGGATATCATGACCGAGTTTCTCAGTGGTCTAGGGATGGGCTCGGTGGACACCAATGTGTTTGCCTCAGGCGTGAGTGATTCCTCTGTCTGTTGTTACTTAGTGGGAGTCCAGCTTAACCAGGTGTTAGCCGAGCACATCTACGGTGATCCCCACTCGCCCAAACGAGAAGAATGTCGCCAACAGGGCCGCGAAAGACAAAGAGGAAGCGATCATCAGGCGGTAAGTCTGTTTCCCAGCCGCTTCTCACGAAAGCAACCTGACGTTGTCAGGTGTAAAGACGAATGTAACGAATGGGCTCGATTACGGCTGGACGCGGATCGCGAGCGCAGAGCTACTGCTGATCGGATGGCGAAAAAGGCCAAAGTCGTGGTGGACCCGCATATGGCTACTGCAGATCGGTGGATGCAGGATGCTCTCGGTCTCGCCGAGAATGTGATTGAAGCTGGGGAAGGAGATCTCACAGAGATGGGCGAGTTCCCGGACGTCGAGTATAAGGTCAGTCATCCCCGTTTTGGTATCGTATAGTGCCCAGACTAACGGATTCTCAGATCGACACGCTTCATCAGAGCTCACACAAAGCGCTCCAATTCTCTCAACAAGCCACCCGTTTCCTCGACGGTATTTTCTCTTCCCTCACTACCGACCTACGTACACGCGGACGATTCGGCGAGGACCCATCAACATCACGTAATACAGACGACCCACCAGACCTCACTTCACTCGTTCCACCCTCTTCGTCCACTACAAATAAAGCGCCCGCCCGCGATCCAATCCATATGCTCCGAGCTCTCGCTAGTGCCGAAGCTACACAAGCGTCCGAAGAGGCTATAGCAGCTGCTGCTTCAGTTCCGCCGGCACATCTCGGTCAATCGACTAGTGCGACACCACGTAGACCTGGTGTTACACCCCGCCGCGGTTTAGGAGCCGGTACGACACCTAGAGGGCCAGGGACGGCTAGTAAAGTCAGAACTCCAGCGGGCGCCGAATAGACCTGACGACTGGACTGTGTCGTGGCTCAACGCGTCCATATCAGGACCGGTAAGTGCCGCCGGGCAGTGATTGACCCGCGGAAAGAGGCTTCACGACAGGCGGGGAGGGATCCACCTAACGACTTGACGCGACAACGGAAGAGTAAACGAGAAGAAGAGGGTGTTGTTGACAAGATGACTTCTTGGGTCTACATGCTTTATGAACAAAATATAGTTTCTACTGGTCTCTTGCCAGGACTTCACACGATCAAAAAGGGACTGGACGGCCGTCCAGCGGTTTTCCTTTATTCTTCCTCAGCTTGTCGAGCTGTTTGGCCTGAAACATCAGCACCCTACGACACCGCTTCGGTGACATGACGAGATCAATACACTGACCTTCCGACCTGATACAGATACCGTCTCGATAGACCCGTACTTGTCATCTTTGACTTTACTCAACCGGATCGGTCTGTTTCCGATATACTTTCCATCATTCTCTTTCCACGCTCGTAGGAAGTCTTCGGGGTCGGAAAAGGCGATGAAGCCGTACTTTGCCTAGAGCGTCAGCGACGACCTTTCCCTCAGACTTCGACTAGGCTGTGAAAGCTCACCTTCTCGCTCAGACGATCTCTGACAACTTTGGATTTGCAGTAACTGGGATACTTGCTGAATGCCGCGTCGAGTGTACGTTCGTTCACGTCGTTCGATACGTCGCCAACAAAGAGCCTGAACCACTCTGAGGTCCGAGTCAGCTTCGATCCTTCGACCTCTTGGAGGAATGGGCAGCTGAGACTCACTGGGATCCCAATCGAGTAAAGTCTGATCCTCCCACATCTTTCCATTCCCTTTCCTAATGACCGTCTCCCTCCTTCCAGCCGCTTGAGGCGGTTTATACGTCCCCTCCTTCTTCATCTTCTCTACCGCCCCGGGTAGGTAAACGCTTTGCTGCTGTAACAGATCGCCATCTAAGTACTGCGTTCCAGCAGGCGCGCGAGAGCTTGAGCCGTAAGAGTTGGAAGAAGCGGGGGTAGTGTTGATAGTGGTGTAGGCTGAAGGGGTTCCGGTGGTTCCTCCGGCATTGTATGCAGCCCCTGAAGATGAAGCTTCGGCGGAGGGTTGACCAGTCATTTGTGCTATCGTAGCTGCATCATATCCTTGTTGGGCGTAGTACTGGCTAAGGTCAGCTAGACTTGCCAGCGTTCTTCACGTGACTTACGGCTGCCCACTGAAATGTCAGCTGCTTGCTTGTCATAGCTGGAAGGAGATACTCACCGCCGCTGCATGCTCCTCTGCTGAGTACCCGTTAGCGGCCATGTTCGATTGCGTTCCCCTTGATAGACGGCAGAGCAGAAGAAGTCAACATTCGACAAAGAGGTAACTTAGGTGGCAACAAACAGACCGAGCCAATTTGATCCCGTCGCATCGTACCGTCCAGACCGAGACAACGGAGCAAGGGAGATCTATTCCTGTTCCTCTTCACTTCACCCTCACCATCCTGCCTCTATACTTCAATATGGGCATATCAGATTCGAACGCCTAGAGACGTCAACCGACTTAGAGACTAGAGCAGAGAGAGAAGAGTTAGGGATGGACGGGTTGATGGATCAGATCTTCTCGGAAGATCCGTATTTGGCCTTTCAACCGCCCTTCTCCTATACCCTCCCTATCCAGCTCCTCGTCTCGGGTATCACCCTTACACTCCTCTGTGTCCTGGCCATACATCTGATCTGTGAGTCGAGTCTTTGCTACCTTCGGGCCGAGGTGGAAAGGCAGCTAAATATATCGTAGTCACGACTCAATACCATTACCCGCTTGCACCGCTCAATTACATCTTACAATTCCTATCGATCCTCACGGTCCTCATCTCGGTCTTCATCCGTATCATTGTCATACTGGAACATTCTGGCGAGTCGGGCGATACATGGCCATATAGTCTGGACTATGTCTCGGTGGCTATACCGCCGAAAAGCTGGAGCCTAGGGCAGGATGGAGCTTGGTTCTTGCTTCAAGGCCTCAACTCGGGTTTCGCAAATGTACGTCTAGCGAAGTCTCATCTCTGGCTAGTTGCTCGGAGCTCACTTCCTAGCTCGCACATATCCAGTTCTTGACCCTTCTCTATCCCTCACGGACCGAAGCGCGTCTCATTGTCTTCATCCTCGGTCCACTCGCCCTCGCCTCCGCCTTCTTAGTCTTCACCGCTCTATCGCCCTCACAGACCGTCCTGGATCTAGGCGATGCCATCCGGAACGTCTTCAACTCTACCCTCCTCTTAATCTTCACTATCGCACTGCTCATCTGGGGACTAGTCGTCAACCGGCGCAGAGCATGGCGGACCGATGGGGGTACCGCAATTTTCGGATCCGCCGCCATCTTCCTCGCTACCGTCAACACCGCTTGCAATTTCGTTGCGGTAAAGGAAGATGGGATCGACTGGCTACAGCATTTGCTCTACTGCTCAATCTTGTGGCAAACATGGTTGGGATGGTGGTGGTGGGTAGGCAGCGGGATGGGAATTGGTGAAGTCGAAGATATCATGGAAAGGGCGGAAAAGAAGAAACGGAGAATGGCCAAAAAGGCCGCTCGTCAACGATCCATGGCTAAAGCCAGTCGATCCGCCGGTGCAGGCGACTCGGCTTCTGCTCGACCGCTCAATATGCGTCGTACCGCCTCACTCGGCGTTGGTGAAGCGTCTGCAGTCGCTATGGCCGGTTTCGCGAGTTCAGTCACTGGGATTCTCCGCGGACGAACGGGCACGCTCAGTCGTCGTCGGGGTTCTGCACATCACGGCGAGGGTGATCGAGGCGAAGATGGGTCGGCCAATCGAGACGATATAGAACTGGATCGACTGCAACCTCAGCCCAAACGGCAGGGTATCGCCACAACAACGCGCAGTGAGAGTGGTGTCGCCTCAACGACAGCCGCGGCAGCCGGACCTAACGCCAATGGCGAACCAGCCACTCCTCAAGTCGAGTTCTCCGCTTCTACCTTCTCTGGCTCACAGGGCCGAAATCACCTTTCATCCAATTCCGAGACCTCATCTACCTCCCACACGCCATCGCTCAACCCACCTCGTACGGTCGGTCAATTCCTTTCGTACCCGACCACTTGGCTTTGGGTGTACCTCCGTCAACTCCGCCGAGCGCACGAGGACGCAGCGAAGAAACAAGCTGTCGAACGGGCTGAACGCCGTCAAAAAGTCTTTGGAGAGCATGTGGGTAAAGAAGGACCTCGTACTCGACCTAGAGGAGCGGACGAAGCTGAGTTAGGATGGGGATTGGGAGCGTTCGGGATTCGAGAGCACGAAGAGGGAGAGAGGAGATTACAGCAAGCAGGCGAGAGGTTGAGGGACGAAAGACTACTGCCTGCGACGAACGGTACGACCGAGCCTTCAACCGAAGAGCGCGAAGGCGAAGGCCATCCCGAAAGTCCTTCGGTCGAGACTGGCGATCCGGGACCCACAAGTGCTCAAAACCGATCAGTCAGACATGAGCTGCCCGTGACTGAAGAAGAAGGATCAGGCGGTACTTCCACCCCTCGCGCTCGACCCAACGCTCCAAGAAGAGTCTCAACCACCGCTCGTATAGGTGACGAAGAGTGGACAGACGTCGATGAGGACGATGATTCAGATTCGAGCGAGAGCGGGGATAATCCCCGTAACCGAGCGTCGGGAGCGGGCAAGAGTTGGTCTTGGTGGGGTCCACTCAAGAAGTGGCGCTTAGCGGACCGGAGCACGTTCTGACATTACCATGCTGTGGCTGGCGGGACTTTTGTACAGTTTTAGTGTAGGACTGTTGTACGGAACAATACATGGCATGCAAAGCTTCATATCCTGTTTGGAGCCAGGAGGCAATCGATTTCACTGAAGCAGCACTTGGCGCGCGTAATGTGACGCGTCCAGGACGCGACGTCTTTTGACTTTGCTCGTGTCTTTTCCGCTTCTCGCTTCGTCATTCATCAAACAGCCGACAAGTAAAGCTCACGAATCGAGTCTTTACCGTGAGACAGGACGGACGATGGAGGAAGATCCGATCACCAACTTCTTCACCTCGAAAGAGGTCGAGGACCCCAAGATCCTATATACCGTCCTCTCGCTCGACCCCTCCGCAAGCGGCGAAGACATTCGAAAAGCCTATCGCAAGAAAGCACTCCTCTTACATCCGGACAAACATTCGAGCAAGAGCGATAAAGAGAAGGACGAATTGGGCAAAGAGTTCCAGAGGGTCGGATTCGCTTATGCCGTCTTGAACGATGATAATCGTAGAAAGAAGTCAGTCAAATCACACCTGTCAGAGGAGAGCTGATGGAGGGATAGGTATGATTCGACTGGAAGGACGGATGATAAGTTCTCGGATGCGGAGGAGATGGGTTGGGATGCGTACTTTGAGCAATTGTTTGAGAGGATCGACAGTAAGATGCTCGATGCCGACAAGGCAAAGTATCAGGGTGAGTCGGACCGTGTATTCAGACGGCGATCTGATATGGTTCAGGCTCGGAGGAAGAGGTGGAAGATCTGAAAGAGGCGTACGAGGAGCACGGCGGTTCACTACCCAAGATCATGGAAGAGATCCCCCATTCTCAATATACCGACGAACCCCGCTTTATCGAAATCATCAACGACCTAATCACGTCCAAAAAGCTCAAATCAACATCCACATGGAAGAAAACATCGACAGACGAGAAGGCCAGGACGAAACGGGCTAAAGCAGCGGCCAAATCAGCTCAAGAGGCCGAAACACACGCCAAAGAATTGGGCGTGTGGGAAGAGTTTTACGGGAATGGGAAGAAGGGGAAACGTAAGTCTGACGCGGCTGAGGATGGGGGAGGTGCAGGAGAGGATGCGCTGGCCGCTTTGATTTTGAGGAGGCAGAAGGATAGGGAAGGTGGGTTGGATAGGTTGGCTGCTAAGTATGCCAAGATCGAGGAGGAGGAGAGGGCGAAAAAGAAGGGCAAGAAGGGGAAGGGTGGTAAGAAAGGGGATATCAACGAGGATGAAGTGGACAACGGCGGACATCAGGTAAGTTCTCTGTCTCTTTCGTGTCGTTGCTCTTGGCTCGGACCTGACCGGTCGACAGGACATCAGTGACGCCGATTTTGAGGCTTTGCAGGCAAAGATGTTTGGCGGAAAAGACAAGTCGAAAAAAGCGAAGACGAAGTGAGCCGGACCACTCTCACGCTATGGCCAGTCTCTTCCGCTGTGTCAAGGACCTCTCGTCACACTGCCTCAGAACCGATCACCATGTTGTACTTTACATGCAGACTTTCATCGATTGAAACCAAGGCAACTCGAACATTGCGGCTAAGGGTTTGCATCTTAAGCACACTATGTCTAAAACACCCGGATGGTCTCTTCTCGCTCGGGTCCAACACCGATGTATTGGATCCTGACGCCAAGGTAATCCTCGATGAACTTGATGTAGGCACGGCAGTTTTCGGGAAGCTGGTCGAATTCCTTGATCTTCGAGATGTCGGTCTTCCATCCAGGAAGGGTGGTCCACTGGACTTCAACTTGACCCAAACGGTCGAGGTCGGCTGTCCTTGTCAGTCGAAGCCCTATCAATTTGGTGCTGACTGTCGAGCTTGACTTACCCGGGAAACCAGAGATCTCCGCACCGTCAATCTTGTAACCGGTAGCGACCTTGATCTCCTCAAAGCCATCCAGGACGTCAAGCTTGGTGAGATTCAACGAAGTGTAACCGTTGATCATGGTCGAGTACTTCATGACGACCAAATCCAACCATCCACATCGTCTTCTCCTGCCGGTCGTGGTACCCCACTCAGCACCGACCTCTTGCAAGGTAGTGCCAACCTCCTCGATATCCTCGGTAGGGAACGGTCCACCACCGACTCGAGTAGTGTAGGCTTTGATGACACCGATGACCTTCTTCAATGAGAACGGCGAGATACCGAGACCGGTCATGACACCGCCAATGGTGGTGGAGGATGAAGTGACGTATGGATACGTTCCGTAGTCGAGGTCGAGCATGAGGGCGTTGGCACCTTCGACGAGGATTCGCTTGCCAGACTGTAAGGCTTGGTGCATGTAGGTCGGTCCATCGACGATGTGGGGTCGCAAACGCTCGGCAAAGGCCTGAAAGTCAGTATCACATGCCGGCAGCCAATGAGAGTGAGGAGTGCAACCTACCTGGAGCATCTCGATCTCGCCCTCGGTGTCAAACTCGAAATGACCATATCGCTTGAACCTACCCTCGACCAGTTTTCGGAACTTGGTCGGGAAAGTAGGGTCATAGAGGTGGTGCACTCTCAAGCCGGACCTCGAGGCCTTGGACGAGTAAGCGGGTCCGATACCCTTCTTGGTGGTACCGATCGATGATCCGCCAAGCTCAATCTCTTTGAGTCCGTCGACGATCTGATGGAACCCAAGGACGAGGTGGGCTCGGTCAGAGATGAACAGTCGGTCCGAGCACGGCAGGCCTGGCGAGTCAGGTGGGCTCGGTATCAGGGCCTCTTTCGGCTGGAAGGCTCACCTTTACGCTCTAGAGTGTCGAGCTCGTTGAACAACGATGGGATGTGAACAACGACACCAGATCCGATGAAAGCGTTGACCTTGGGGTTGATCAGACCTGCCGAGCGTCAGCACTTGACGTGCTCGACTACGGGCAAGAACGGTCACTAACCGCTTGGCAAGAGGTTAAACGCATAGCTCGTCTTCTCTCCTTTCGGGTTCCTGACGACAATGGTGTGTCCGGCATTGTTACCTCCGGCACATCGGGCACAAATGTCGGCCTCGGCAGCGAGGATGTCGACAAGTTTGCCTTTTCCCTCGTCGCCCCACTGGGCACCGAGTCTGCGGTGTACGTTAGCGAAGGAAGCCAAAGGAGCTACTCGCGGACTCCGTAGCTGGCTGTATTGACGTACACGACGGTCACCCCTTCTGGAGCTGCGGGACGAATCAGCTACTGCTGTATGCATATTATGTGCTATGGTCACTCACCTTGTGCCATACTTTCGAGCAACGAAGAGGTTCGGCCCACTGGATTCTCTGTTTTGACTGGCTGTGCCGCAAATTCAGGGGCGACGACTAGGGATAGTTTATGACGTGGCAATTGTCTCAGCCAAGTCTCACGCATTATCATTCTCGCACGTGGATGCTTTCTTTCTGGGTTCTGGCTCCCCGTTGTTGTCTCGACATGTCCCATCCGATGCACCTTCTATGCCGACATATATATTACTTGCCTCATGTAGTCATTTCGTTCTTCGCGGAGCTGCGAGTGGCCGCCGAGCAACAAAGCATGGCCATGTGGACGACGTCAACTCCATGCATCGTCAATACTGACGGTGATAGAAACCCATCAACAAGTAAATGTCTTAGACGACCACACGACCCGGAACACCGCTCCCGCTCCCCGAAACACTCGACAACTCGAAATCGCTCTCCCGACACAGGGCTATCCCGACTTATTCATCGCGGACTACCAGCGCTACTCGCCCCCGGGGCAGGATGTCTCGACCCACGTATTCGTCCGCCAATACGGCGACTACTCTATTGTCAGCTACTTCATGCGCCTCCGCTTCTGACTTCGCTTCAACATATAATTCAACAGCGCTTACTACGCCTGATCTGTCGAGTCCCAAAAAGGGTCAGTCAGGTAGACTGGAGACGATAGCAGACGTCTTCTTTCCCTCTCCCTTGGCTGATCAATCTCTCGACCCCGCAGGCGGTGGTCCGACTCGACAGCTGTCACGTACCAGATCAAAATCGCCTGCAATGGGGTACAGGAAGGAGGATCGGTACCTGGAGTCGCCGAGGGGGACAAGCTTGGATCTATCGAGGGGTCCAAGTGTGAAAGATAGAGCGAGGGAATTTGAGGCTTCGAGATCATCCCAAACACCATCAGCGTCATCCCGACCTCTCCCGTCACCACTACAATCACGAACGGCCTCATCCACTACAACACCGCTGAGGATCAACAAAATGCAGTCGACGACCGGCACTGCTCTTGCTCTTTCGGCATCCGCAAGCAGGTCGTACACTTCCGCCGGCCTCAAGACATCACCTTCGAACGGGCTCGCCTATTCTCACGCCGGGACCGGCATGTCTACAGCTGGATCAGCATCCAGAGCTGGGAAAAGAGTCCCGGTCCCGTCTACCGTCTCGCCTTACAGCAGGGCAGCCTCCAGTCAGCAGCCTGACGTACTCTCGCCAATCAGGTCGAGCAGTAAAGGCTCGACTCGGAAGATGATACAGCAATGGGAGAGTCTACCAGCCACGCCGACCACAGTCAGAAATGGTTCATCGCCAATGACCAACCGAGTCTTGAGCCGAAACTACCTTGACCACAAGCCACTTCCCGTTCCGTCCGCTTCGGCCGTCGCTTCATCTGCCGGCCCATCGACGCCGACTCGAGCGGCGACTTCGAATCACCACGTCTCGCCTGCCCGCACAAACTATGCGCCTTCGCCACTCTATAGCTCACATCTTCAAACACCCGACGCAGGACCATCTCGGAAAAGACAAAGCGTCTCTCCATCGGGCTCGACGTACTCGCTCTCGCCATCTGGAGATAAGAGACGTAAAGGCAAGTCACCATTGAAGGATATGCTGAATGTGTTTGGCGGTGGAATTCAGGCCATGGGCCGGAGAGCGAAGGAGAAGGGCAAAGGAATGTCGAGGTACGGAAGTCGAGATTCGCTAGCCACGAAGGGCCAGGAAAGTCTCTGGTCACAACCGACCGATCGGGTCGGAACCAACGGTCTACCCGGTGGAATCGTATACTCGGATCGTATGGGGGACAAAGAGATGATGCGTCGCCAATCAGACCCGACAGTATGTGAATGCATCACGACCATATGTCCACCAGCTGATTTTTCAGGTGATACGCGGATCCGCCGTTGTTTACCTCATACCGACACCATGCTCATCAGTCTCGCAATGGGGCTCATGGCTCACGTCATGGGCCATCCTTCATCCTCACCAACTCAAAATCACCTACTGTCCCGTCTTCCAGAATCCTCAATCTGGCAACTCTACCCCGAAGCGGATATTATCCGGTACAGGCCCGAATCAGACGACATCAGGTCCAGCCGTACCGTTCTCCAGTATCCCACCGCCCGAGCTGGGGTCTGAGCCGGATGTCGAGCTTGATATGACAAACTGCGTCGAAGTGCGCAGTCTACGTAAAGAGGAGGTACGAGGAAGAGGGGTTCCGGCTGTGCCAGAAGGAGTCTCGACCGAAGTGCTCGAGATGGTATGGGGTGATGGCAGTAAGCGATATATCGGTGTCGAGGGTGTCGGAGGACGGCTCGGATGGGTCAGCGCTATCTGGTGAGTCGCTACCCGAGCCCATAAGAACAGCTGCTGATCCGACCAGGGATGTGCTTCTCGCTTGCAAGCCTGAGCAATTGCGAGAATTGCCCCCGCCTTCACCTGCGATCGCAGAGAGTCAAGAATTGCCACCACCCGAGCAGCCTCAGCCGACGTCTACCGAGTCTTACCCTTTCTCGTTTGCGGACAACGAGACTCCTTCCCGCTACTCGGCTCTGCAGCAGCGAGTCAACGACTATGAAACAAAGACGACGGCAAGCTCGGCACCGCCAGTACAGAAAGTCGGTGATACCTGGGTCGCCGCGAGTGTTGTTGGCCGGAACTCAGGTAGCGAAGCCGACTTGCGACCGTTACCCGAGCCGAACGCGCTCCGCGATAGTGTACAGCGCATGTTCGATAAAGGTCCCGATATCAGGGTCCCTAGCCGAAGCGATTCCGAGATGACTGCGCGTATCAAGGCATGGCAGCCGACAACCGAAAGGGAGCTGTCGATCTTCTCTCGTTCCGGGTCCAAACGATCCCAAGCTTCGGTCGGACCGCTCTCGGCTGATCATCATGTCGCAGTCGAAAGTCAGGTGTACACCGACACCAAGCCGGACACTGTGCTTTCTTTCGATCCGAATGACCTCAACCCATCTCGATCCGCCAGTCAAGTCAGGCGAGCATCTACCATTCTAGGCGGAGAGCAACCTACTGGACACCGACGAGGAGGAGCATTGACAGTGGTCGAGGAGCGCTCGGACGATGGCTTGAGCGAGGCGATGCGAGCGGCTACGCACATCAGTCACATCACCTTCCCAAAACCAACAGTCACGACCGCTCTCAACATTCCCCATCGACTGCTCACGCCCATCCCCTCCGCATCGGAGACTTCGACAGAAAGCGGCGAGGCTACCGCCATGGTCACACCTCAGACTTCCCGATCAGTCGTCAGTGTTCACTCGCTCGAGGGAAGCGTACTCGAAAAGCTGGATTCACAGTCATCGGAGCATAGCGATATCCTCAAACAGGTCGACGGAGTTTCAAGCGGTCTGCAAGCGGTCAACACTACACTCGCGGCTTTGTCGGCGCAAACGAAGATGATGGCCGATCCCATGCGGGCGCCAGTACCTCGAGCTCTCGAAGACCGCTTATCCTCCTTGGGTCTCGATGTAAAAGGTCTGGAAAACGCCATTCAGCTGTCCAACCTCGCCGCCAAGCGGCAGCCAGTCGAAGAGCCGATGCTGCCTGAAATCAATGCCAAACTCGACTCGATCGTCAAAGCCTGCGAAGATATCTTGGCCATGCACAAGCAAGCTGCTGCCATCGTGCCCATCGCACCTGTCGACGACGTCAACGCTGAGACTGCGACCCTCGCCAATCTGCCCGCCAAGACTTCACTCGTTAGTGGAGCGACATCTCCGAGGAGCCTTTCGCGAGTCAGCACACCGTCGGTATCGAGCATGAAGCCTGTCACGCCGACCCACCCGCAGAAAAGGAGCAGTCTCAACGTGACTACCGACCCTAAGGATGAACAGGAAGCGGGAGAGGAAGTCGCCCAGATTATGGCTCAGCTTACCGGTGGCTCGAACAAAGCTTCGCCACGATTGGTCGACCTTCAGGTACTGCATCACTCGGCACCGACCAGTCCGCAGGCCAAGAGCGAGTCTACGCCATCGAACGAGCCTGTGATCAAGAACGAGCCGGGCATCGATGCCCTGACACAATCGGTCAACCAGTTGCTTGCAGACGTGAAGGAAATGAAGGACGCTCGGGCCACCGAGATCCAGCAGAACACTGACATTGCACGATGTGAGTCCGCATAATAGCCAACATCAATATGGGCGTTCACTGACACCGGGATGTAGACCTGAAGGACGTCAACGCCTGGCTAGAAAAGAATGCCGAAAGCAATTCTAAAGCCTTCGCTGAGCTGTCGGATCGCTTTAAGCCCTTCACTGGCGAACCCGCGACGGATACCAGCGAGGCGATCCCTGGCTTGCCCGTCTTGATCGCCGACGTCCACAGTATGATGTTGGAGCAGAAGAGGCGCAGCGACGAGGACGAGAAAACGAATCATCAGGTCAGCACTTTGGTCCAGATGGTGGCCGATGAGAGGGAACAGATCAAGGATCTGAATGCTTGTGAGTCCGCACGGTGCGCAGTCTAGATGATTGCTAACCATCAGCATTTACATCGCAAATATCCGCATTGAAGCATGGAACGGCGGACATGATGCAATCGTTCGCGGCAGGTACGTACTCGAGCCTCACTGCGCCCCTAGCGCTTACTCCTGTGGATGCTGACCGACTCTCAGACATGGCTGTCAGAAGTCAGGAGGAGCACAGAGCTACGCGTCAGGACTTCCTACAGGAGCTGTCAGCGGCTGTGAAACTCGACATAATGCGTATGTACCCCGACGCTTGTCTTGACGGCTCCGATTGCCTCTCTGACCACTGCAGAACAATTCAAGTTGTTCGGACACGACTACAAGAAGGAAGTGCGCGAGAATCAGGCGGAGGTCGCTCGTCTTCAGGAAGACAAACAAAGAGTGCACGACGAGATCAAGGACTCAAAGGTCAAGTTGGCTAAGATCCTGGCCCTCCAGGCTCAGGAGACGCCCGCAAGTGTGAGCACACCACGATATTTGGCTTGGATCACGACTGATCATTATCAGGCTTCGGCTCGACCGGCTTCATCGCAGGTCACCAGGAACCTACCGGCTCCTCCGCAGATGGCGCCCGCCACTGGGGCCGGACCGCGAAAGTGACCCCGGCTTTTGCATAGGTCGACATGAGCACATAGTTTTGTTGTTGTAACATGCATTATTCACTGCTATCTACAGGACGAAAGAAGCTGACTCGCACTGGGTACGCGTCAGTGGTGTAGACGAGCGCAAGAACAAGGTGACTGACAATATTGGGGTGGTAACCACAATGACATGGACGTCCGATTTCGAGTAGTGAAACAAGAAGACGAGGCCAACACGTTGATGGGATCGTTCGATATGACGAGCGGGGGCAGGAAACGACGGTTGGCGGGAGGACGGGTCAGCGAGACCGGAGAGGGTAGGACAGGTGCGTTCGTTTGGGCATCACTCGAAGGTGTAGAGGCGACGAGGCCTAATGGCGATCAACTGGCTGATTGGACGAGGACGGGGTATCGTCGGCGAGAGCTTCCTGCGACGCTCGCATTGCGTTGAGCGTTTCTTGAGCGACGCCATGGATCCCGGCAAGCAAGTGAGCCTTGTGCTGGACCATCGTTGAATCCAGCGCGTCCTTCATCCGCCGCCATAGACTCCACTGCTCGGGAGTTGTCACGGTACCCAACAAGTCAAGCTGAGCTTGGATGATGGCTAGATGCTGTACCAACAATGCCTTACGACCTTCTACGAGTGCCTGTACTATCACGTCGACAGGGGTCTCGTTGGCGTTGTCGGTAGACATGATGTAACAAAGACGGCCGGGGGTGATTGCGATTTACTGTGACCTGCGGAATGATACAGATACGATGGTGATGCTGAGAACGCATGATTCATAAGTCACGAGACCGCGCAGCACTGCACTAGACTATGCAGAGCAAAGTTCAAGTCAACTCATTCGTCGACGTTCAGCGAACGAAACGATCAGGCGCCACAGATGAGTCGGCACCACCACTCAGCGGCGCGTCGACGCGTCCGGCCAACAACCAACCCATCATCAACAAAGTCTTTATACTATCAACTCTTTCGAGCGACATGCCCTCACTCACCGACTCTCTCGAGCAGCTTGCATCCCTGTCGAACCAGATCACCCAGCTTTCACGATGCAATTGCCGCTCATCGGGTCCATACACCACGGCGTATCTCGGCTCCAGCGTCGTGCCCGATCTGATCCGTGATGGGAATGACGCGGAGAGACGATTGTTCAAGTTCATTGGCGAGACCGACAGCTCAATCAAGAAAGTGGAAAAGAGAGAAGGACTAGTCACGCCGCTGAAGGACTTGAAGGCAGGGAGGTCCAAGGGTGGTCAGGGCGAGACGGACGTGGTGTTACGCGCCGTCGCGAAGCTTGTTGACGACTAGTCAGTCCGAGTCTTATGGGGCTTCTGGGAGATGAGGCTGACGCATATAGCCGACCCATGCCGAGGGCTCGAGCACATATCGCCAGTCTGGCTGAGAGGCATGAGATGCAGATGGAGCGGATCAGTGCACTTGAAAGGCAGATTGCGAAGGTGGGTTCTGGTTCTCCCTTCTGCCCCTTGCAATCCCTGCTGATTTGCTACTGTAGCTCAGAGACCCGGCAGCCTCCGGGCAGTCAGCTCAAACCATCGAGCCCCCCTCGCCAACTCCTCCAGGTCCAGCTCCAAAATCCAAGGCCACGCTGTCACCGGACGAAGCCATCAAAGCGGAAGAGGAAGCGATCAAGGCTCTCGAAGCGCAGATCCGCCCTCACCGTGAGGCAGCTATCGCCGCCGAGTACGCATCTCCTCAGAAGTTCGCCTCGCCGGAGAAGCCATCTGCCTTCCAACCATCTTCTCCACCGCTGAGAGCGGTATCGACCCTCGAGGCGCAAACTCCCGCTCGAACGCCAGCACGCGACACGGCACATCAGCCTGGAGGTACCATATTCGGCGCAACACCGCATCGGTCCACCAAGATCAATCGTTTCACGCCTCTCAAAACTTTTGCTACGCCTAGGACTAGGGAAAGGGGATCGATATTTGGGTCCAAACCTAGGAGCGTATCAGGCAACAAGCGTTTGACGACTGTAATTCCGCCCCCTCTTCCGTCACCTTCGAAGGCTCCAGTCGATATGGGGAATGACGACGAAGAGGAAGAGATGCTGGGTGGGTCAAGGGAGGAAGAGAGCATACGGATCTCCGACAGAGACAACGTCGAGTACCAAGCCCAAGAACCATCATCGCCTACACCCGATCGATCCGCGTCTTACGACGAAGTAGATCTGCAAGCCACACCGCGAGCGTCGCCGCAGAAGATCGCTTCACCCGTCAAGGGTCCGCGACTGGTCGAAGGTGTACTCGTGGACACCGAACCTGTGAAGGCAGCGACAGTGAGTCTCTAGCATCACTTCTTACCGTTCGCGACTGACCTGCTAGTCCCTGATCAGGAGCACCCTTTCCGACTTAGTAAGCCATGGGACCGAGGACGAGACTGCAGATGCAGCAGGGCTTGTGTACGTCTGGAACTGTGATTGGAATAGCTCTGCTGACCGATAACAGTGCGGTCTTACACCGCGTTTCCGTCTCCGAAGTGGAGGAAGTCCCGTCGTCTGGCTCATCCGTTGCCTCGTCAAGCGTCGCGGGCCCGGCCTCAGTACCTGTAACCAAGCAGGCAGTGCTTCAAGCACACCTCCTGCTCATGCTTCTGCGCTCGGCCGACCTTCGAGTGCTACAGCAAGAAGCCAAGGACCGCTTGGCCGTTGCTCTGGCGCAACGAGGATGGACCGAGCCCGAACCAGCTTCCATCATCTTGGGTTTGAGGGGCAAGAAGACGTTGAATGTGGACATGAAGGTACCAGGTGGACCGAGGAATGCCGTAGTGCACTTCAGATAGGCTCGTTTCGATGCATGTTGGCTCTGACGTGATGCGACGTGCGATCCTGGTCACTCCGACTGTCTGCTGCACTGAATTATCGGGTCTGGGCGCGTCACTTCGAACATGAAATCTCGAAATCAAATCAATCGCGTCCGCTTTCTGTGCCCTTTTACACCACCTTCTTCAAGTCAACACCACTAGCAGACACCATGGCATCGTTCTTTGACGATCCAGACTCGGACCACGAGGATTCATACGGCCGTCCTGCACAACCTCGCGCGTCCTCATCGAGAGCACACTCGACGATCAACGAATCTATCGCGGCAACATCTCCTTCGAACCGGTCTCGTACATTCTCGCTCGTACCGGGTACAGAGGACGATATATCTCTTCGCAATGGCGCAGGCGGAGGTACAGAACTGGATCTTGATCTACTGGAGGGCGATGACGAGGAGGACAATGATGTAAAACGACTGGGTAGGGCCTGGGTCAAAGAGAGAGGGACGGGGGATATCATGCCTTGGGAAGGGGATCTGATCGATCAATTGTTTGATAAGCTGGAACAGCAGGTCCGTCGCTGCCCTGCTCAAGTGTGGACGGCTGCTGACATTGTTCGATAGCAAAAGATGGTCAATACATTACGAGGAGATCCACAAACGTCAGAAGAGGAACACTTCAAGTTGATGTTGGTCCAAACGGAGATGGAGAGGGTCAAGTACCTCGTCAGGAGCTATGTCCGCACGAGACTACATAAGGTAGGCTCCTCCATCGAGTTGGTCATTTCATGAACAGTTGTTGACTGGAGACAGATTGAAAAGTACTCGCTCCACATATCTAAGACACCCGAGCTCCATAGCTTGCTCTCAGGCGCCGAGCTACAACATGCCAATCGGTATGGCCCCCTACACCTTTCTCCCTGGCTAGACTGATTGATGTCTAGGTATACGGAGCTCCTACATACCCACTTTCAACATTCGGTATTGGATTCTCTACCTGAATGGCTGCGGAAGATGGACGATACTTATGGCGACGGCCTCAGTATGGGTGAGTTGTGGAGCTTCTGTCCTTCCTGAGATGAGGGCGGTACTGATCTGGGCAGTCTCGAAGCCGAACATGAATTTGCCTGTCCTTGTGTATTGCCGCAGAGACTGTGGTGAGATCACTCTAGAGGAGTGAGCCTCCTCAAGCCGGCTTGGAAGTTCAGTGCTGACCAGACGACAGTGGAGAAAGAGCAGCATTGTCCAAGGGTACAACACATCTGGTCAAGTACCGTTACGTCGAGCAATGGATCAAGCTCGGATGGGCCGAAGTGCTATAATCAGCCAATCGCAAGAGCCCGATGTGGCATAGCTATCAACAGTGCATGCAATGAGATGTAATGCAGAGTACATATGCTTCCGAATGGTAAACAGCGAGGCTTCGAGATGGTGCGATAGAGATACAATCGATTCAAAGTACCACACGCCTAGCTGTCGGCAATCTCGACGTCTGATCCGGCTGGTATGGATGACGCAGTACCGACTTTGCTGGCTGCTCGAAGTCTGGTCAGATTCTCAATCTTCTGCAGCAGGTCGTCCTGTTTGACCGTCAGACCCTGACAGGCGCGGGCGAGGTGTAGGTGGGACATACCAATCGGTAAGGCTTGATGACCACATCGTCCATGCCCGCTGCCTTTGCCTCGTCGATCTGACCTTGGCGAGCGTTACCGGCTATGATACGTCAGCCTTTACACATCGGAGCTAGAGGCGCGTTGGATGACAACGTACTCAGCGCGATGACAAGGTTCGAAGCCAAGGTTCCAGCGGCCTCCTCCGATCGAATGTGTTTGACCGCGGTCAGGCCGTCCATTACTGCACGATCAGCCGATGAGACCCTGCCTGACCGGACGGATATGGCTTACCAGGCATCTCGAGATCCATGATGACGCAATCGTAAGGCTTACCCGATGCCGAGCCAGCTGTAGCAGAGACTTTGCGGACTTTCTGCAAAGCCTCGAGACCGTTATTGGCAACTGGATGATCAGCTCAACACTCACAATTCTGTACATTGAACAGATTAGCGCTCACCCTCTGTTGTGAGACCGACGTGCTTGAGTTGTCGCATGAGGACAGTCTGATTGATCAAGTTGTCCTCGACGATCAAGACGTGCGATTTCGGTCCAGCCTGGATAGCCGCTGCATCTTTGCCAGTATTGCGTTTCTTGAGCGCTGGTCGTGGACCGGAGTGTTCGCGTTCGTGAATGCGCCGCTGGGTCTGTGTCGTGCGCGACTGAATGAAGAAACGGAATGTCGAGCCCTTGCCATGCTCGGATGTTACCTCTATGCGTCCGCCCACTGCGGAGTATCAGCATCGTCCCACACTATCGGAAGGGCACACTGACTGAGTTCTGTGATTTCTAAACATGCGTCAGCGCTGCAAATTTGAAACAAGCTATAAGGACCTTGACTCACTTCGACATACGAACAGGCCAAGTCCGGACCCGCCAAAAATGGTATGCGTTTTGGCTGCACACGATCAACACACACGTTGCCTCAGTCATGTCCGGTGATGTACTCACGAGAAACCTGCGAGAATCGCTGGAAGAGCATATCCAGCTCTTTCGGCGTCAGGCCGGGACCAGTATCAGTGACCGCAACGTAGAGGTAGACGGTCATGTCGTCCTTCAGGAGCGGCGCTTTGTCGGGTAAGGCAGGCATGACACAAGTTCCTTCGGCTGGCGGGTCGAAGCTGAGATCGAAGCGGAGCTCTATACGTCGTATCTCTGAAGTCGACGTGAAGCGGATACCATTCGACAGCAGATTCGTCACACTGAGGGGCGGATTCAGCTGGGATACTTCAGAGCAGCAGGATGGGGGATGACGCACACTTGTCCCAGTCGGACTGGATCCGTCTTGATCGACGAGACACCCATGCGCTCGATGGACTCGCCGATCTTGAGACTCAGAGCGATTCGCTTCATACGCGCCTCGTTCTGGAAGATCGAGATGACCTTCTGAGCCTCCTTTTGTAGGTCGACATCGACATCGTATACCTCTGCCGCAGTCAGTAAAGCTTAAGTCCGGCCAATGTATTGTGATCCTGTAGTGGAACTCACGTAGCATGTCTGCACTGTCAGCTGGGTACCCTTACAAGATGTAAAATCAACTTACCCAGCTGGATACGGCCCAGAGACAGCACGTCGTTACTGATCCTCTCTTGCGCCAGACCACACTGATAGATGCTCTCTAGCGCTTCGAGATCCTCATCAATAGTCGAGAGCAACTGTTTTGTCGGGTTGAAGCCGGTCTTGTTGACCATGGACATTTCGAGCTGTTCTTGCAACGAGATGAGGTTGGTCTTGACCAAAGACGAGCAGTATAAGGAGTCAGCTTCGACCGCACCAGACGGCCGAAATAAGAATGGCTTATCTGCATTAAGCTCGAGATCGGATTTCGAATTTCGTGTCTAAAGAGTCAGCCCCGGTCGGAGTGCGATCGTGACGCTTGACCCACGAGGTGATATCGATGAGAAGCTCTTGTTGACGTTTGGCCTCTTCCGCCTCGACACGACGCTGCTCAGCCTCGACCATTCGCTGCTTCTGCGTTTCCTCGTTGATCTTCCGCTCGGTGATGTCGGTCTACCGTGTCAGCAGTGCGATGTCACTGTATATTCGCGCATTACGCACAACACAGCCAAGGATGCCCTTTAGACCAGATCCCACAGCTATGTCCAGCCTGATGATCTTGCTAGCATATGTCAGTCTCTGCTCAAAAGTCTATGTCAGCACCGAAACGTACGCGGTGACTGAAGGTGTCAGCAGAGGATGTGAAACTCAGAAAGGATGTACACTGACCCCAACGTCCATTCATGAATCTCCACTCGGCCGTTTCCATCGCTTCGGGACTCTCGCCAAACACTCTCTCCCACATCTCAGCCACCGTGCTACGGTGCTCAGGCTCGACCCAGTCGCCCCAGTTGATAGGCTCGTCACCCGGAGGATAGCCTGACATCTCGTACCTGTAATGTCAGACGACTGCTGGCTCTGCCAATAGCCCATTGCCACTCACCAAGCGGAGTTGGCGAATGTCGTAGTGCCATCTTGATCGCTGCGGAAGATACCGACGGGAGCCTCTGCAGTAAGTCAGCGTCAACCTCTGATGTGTGGGGCGCTTGGCTCACGCTCAGATAGCACCCGCAATTCAGCGGTGCGGTGATCGAAAGCCTCCTCGAGACCTCTGCGCTTTTTGCCAATTTGCAACTGCATGTGCGCTGATCGTCCAGTCAGCTGACGTCACGAACAAGGCGGCCTGATGTTGCACTCACCCCGAGCAATCAGCTCCCTAGCGTTGAATGGCTTAGCCACATAGTCGTCGGCACCGGCCAACAAGCCTTCAACTTTGGCTTCGTCTCCTCCACGCGCGGTCCTGTACGATCAGCATGTGCGTTCCCGCCGAGTTCCGTAGGACAGAGACACGCACAGCATGATGACGGGAATCATTGCTAGCTGTTTTTGCTGCTTTAGAGCATTCATAAGACCAAACCCGTCAAGCTATCATGTCAGATGCTAGATTCCCCAAGAACAAGCTCGGACTTACCACTGGCATCATGACGTCCGTGATGATCAGGTCCGGCACTGATTTCTTGCACAGGTCGAGCGCTTCCTGTCCGTCCCTCGCTTCCACAACGCCACAGAAGGGTGCAAAGATAGATTTCATGTATCGTCTGGTGTCATACGAGTCTGATGATCAGCGCGCGCTCTTACTTCACACTGATCAAAGCACTGACCATCGACGAGCATAATGACATCCTCCTTCTTGAAGTACAGGGTACTTGGGTCGATACCCCTAGAACTTTTGCCCGAAGAGTCGGCGGTGCTCATACCGCCGGAATCGCTGGATGAATCGACACTGCTGCTTTCGCGATCACGGTTCCACTGCATGGCCTCGTCGACAATGCCCTTGCCGTAAGCGCTCTGGACGACTTCACTGCCGCTGTTTTCGATAGCGTCGCGAGGGAGATGATCGGCGCCAAGGCTAGATCGGTCAGTGTGCAACAAAGATGGTTGGCTTGTAGATCCAGACTGACGGTATACGACAACGGAATATCGATCCGTCTGTTGGTCAGCCTCCGTCCAAAGTCAATATGGTGAGACTCACGGGACCCATCTCTAGACTCGGCGGCGGTGACACTTTCGATCTCCAAGGTACCACCATGGAGTTTGATCAATTCCTGATTTGCGTTAGCGCGCCATGACTGATGGCTACTTCCCAACGCCCACGACTTACCTTGATCAAGGCGAGACCAATACCGGTACCTTCATGCGACCTAGAGACCGATTGGACTCGATGGAACCGTTCTCCAACAAGGCCGATGTCGGAAGCTGACCGTCAGAGAATGATAGAGATCTGCAAGGAAGAGGAGGATTCACCTGGAATGCCGACACCACTGTCTTTGACGGTCATGACCGCCTCGTTGGTCCCGTACGAGACCTGTACATGCACGAACCTGGACGGTCAAATCCACTCGCACAGTCAGAGCGAGGGACACTCACCCGCTCATCGTGTACTTCAGAGCATTTCCAATGAGATTGAATACGATCTTCTCCTATACACCATCAGCGAATCCTCACGGAGTCCAGGTGAAAGGCTGACGCACCCAATGTTCAGGATCTATGAAGACGTTTCGGGGACTGAGGTCCGCTTCTACGATGTACCGTAGTTTGGCCTGAAAACTTCAGCTGCGGATCCACGCTCGCGAGTGAAAGACATTTCACCTTCTCGATAGCACCTCTGAACAAAGCCTGGATGATCAGCTCAATCGGCGTACATTGGCGAGCAGAGAGACACTCACAGCTAAATCGCGAGTCACCAGACCCAAGTTGACCAGACGGAAAGAACCTTTCAGTCGGCCAGCTTCCAGCCTGCTGACATCCATCAATGTAGACACCAATCGAGTCAGTCGTCGGCTACAAATCGGATCAGTGAAGCTTTGAAAAGCAGATGACTAGACGACTCACACATTCCGCCGCGCCATCACGAGATTCTCCTTCTTCGGCCCGTCCGGCAAATCACCGAGTAGGTCGTCCAGAGGTCCAGCCACAAGAGTGAGAGGCGTACGCAGTTCGTGGCTGACATTCGAAAACAACAGGCTCTTTGCTCTGTCTAGCGCGGCGAGTTCTTCGATCCTCTGTCTCTCTGCTTCGTAGGACCGAACAGCCGCTAGTCCCGAAGCAAGCTGAAGTCGGAGGACATGAATGAATGATTCGTAGTCTTCATCGAATGGTCGACGGATACTCAGTCCAATTACCAGGACCGCAGATGGCGTGCCTTCGTCCGAGTCGTTGGCGATGGGTATCACCACGGCCGAAGTGGGCAGGTCGTCCCATACTCGAATAGGCAATCCCTCGATCAATTGCAAGCAATCTTCGACCAGGACAAGTCGTTTGCTGATCAAGGCGTCTTTCAGAGGCCACTGGTCGACTGCACCCTTGACGGCGTCTTCGGACGCTGGCGTGCCGGACCGGCCAGGAGGACCGGAGAGGGATGATCCGATCGACATGGTCGGAGAGCCAGTGATGGGGTGTGCGAACGGACCGACGGGAGCACGCGAATCGCGATTACGGTTGGGCATCTGTATAGAGAGCATGGCCGGGGTCGAGGCGTGGCCTTCGGGCACACCGACCGCACCGGCGAGGCGCAAGGTCAATCTGTTGGAGTGGGTTTGATCTCCACTTCTCACAGCTGGCGCGGTGGGGTGGGCGGGTCCAAGTTGCTTCTTTTCCTCTACAAAAGGTCAGCGTACGGACAGACCTGGGTGTGATGATGCGGCCTACGAGAAGGGGTCTCGACGTGATAGAGAGCGGCGAAAGGCACATCTCGAGGATTGGCAGCTAAGATCTCCATGACAGCACTGTCAAACTCGTGCATCGTTCGCGAGATGGCTGCCGGCATCAGCTAGTCCGCAAGAGACACTGATAGGCCACTCACAGGTTCGTTCACCCATTTCTCGCACAGTAGTCAAGCGCCGTTCTGCCAAGACCTTCTTGGTCGTATCGATAGTAGCGTTCCACAATCCTCCGTATGTTCCATCTTCCTGCACGATAGGCACCCACATCCATGTATGATATGCCTCGAAGATCTTGCTTCCTTGGTGTGGGAGCTGCTTGAAAAGAAGGAAATCTGAGAGATGATCAGTCACCAGGTGAATGCCGTTGGGAAGGCATACGCACCATCCTCTTTGTACACCGGCGTACCCGACAAGACCAGCTCGGACAGAGGTCCGATCTGGTTCCAGATCTCCGCCCATGCTACCGGACCAGACATACCGAACAAGTGAGGGTGTTTGTGAATCGTCTATACGGCCGTCAGCAAGGCTGGGGACACGAGACAGTGCACGCTCACCTCCGAGTAAGGTGCATTGTAGATCAAGGTCAAGTCCTTGCCCCACCACAGACAGCACTGGTGAGGGTACTGCATGACGAGCGAGACTGTACAGCAATCAATATCGGCAAAGTGATCACGGCCTGAGACGACTCACCAGCGCTCTTGAGACTCTGGGGCCATTGGTCCTTCGGGCCCAGAGACGTCTTTGACCAGTCTGTAGTAAGCAACAAGTCGGCCACATCCATCGATTTGCCTCCGGGGTCCATCGCACCAGGTGGGAAAGCACTTTGCTGTCGACTAACTGTACCATCCCGATTGAAGATCAGAGGTCGGCCTGGCTGGAGCCCCGGAGATCCACCTGCCATTGTGTCGTCCGAAGGCGTCAGGTCGTCACTCGGTTTCGGTCCGAGGCTAGTCGCGGAGGGCAGAGCTTTGCTGATCGCTCGGACAGGCGAAGAAGGGTTTGGCAAGATCGTCTTTCTGGGAATTTGCCCGTCCAAAGCTCCCGCCTGTTCCTCGAGCGATTCGATAGGTTCTACCACCGCTGGAATGTCCATTCGTTGGTCGACGTTCGACGATATGATAGAGTCCAAGATTAATGCTGAGCGAGGGGTGGTAGTGATGATGACGAATGTATGAGTGGTGACTGTTGTTTTGGCACCGGCTTTTGGGATGTGATAGATTGGCATGGACGATTTTGTCAGTTCCAATGTCACTCTGCCCGGATTGACGAGTTTGATGGTGATGGTATGCGGACCGGGATGATCCTCATCGACGGCTCCTATTCCCGTGGCGTCATCGGACGAAGACATAGGATCAGACTTGGTCGATCTGTCCTCGTATGGCGGCATTTCAGGTTCCCAGAACCCTTCCGGAGCTTGCGGGTAGCTATGATTTGACGGTCCCGCACCTCCAGTTGGTCCAGTTGGCGAGACAGGAGTAGGCGTTGAAGCTGGATCTCGTGCGGTATTGGCGGAGATGGACTGAAGAGCTCGTCTCCGGCTCGTACTTCCTCCTTGCTCGATAAAACTCTCAACAGCTACAGCTGCTGATGAACCCCTCCTATCCCTCTTGGCGGCCCGGGCTCCGGATATCCAATCGCCGAACCGCCTCGCACCGTTCATGTCGAGACATTGCAACAGGTCGTTCCCATGTGCGAGGTTCTTCCACTTGTCATTCGCCCATATAGGCGTGAACGGTCGCGTATGAGATGTAGAGGACCGAGTGAAGGGTAGATGCTGATCTTGAGTGATCGACGGTGCCTCATCAAGATCGTCCGGCTCGCCTGTAGGTGGTATAGGCACGACGAGGACGAATGCGGGGTACGGGTATGCCTACAGAGGATTTCAGCAAGGTTCTCTGCGTCACTTCAGAGGGCCTTGACTCACCTCTAGGTAGTCTCGAGGAAGACTCGACAGGTCCATGTTGAAAGCGCTCGGATCCGATTCTCCCGGGTTATCCTTCACCTCCCCCTCTGGCCTGACCGGTGACCGTGTCGGCGAGGGTATTCCACCAGCTGCCGCTGCCACTGTGAATGTCGAAGATGAGCTGTTGATATTGAGCAGACTCGGTGGTGATATCTTTAAACTCTCTGCGAGTGACCGGCTAAGGTATGGATTGTCACGCTCAGGTACACCCTGTCCCGATGAACGATGAGGCATGATGGACTACCGCTTAGCACGTCCACTCTGGACGGCCTTGGTGATGAGCGCCAGGGTCAGTCGAGATCGCGGATACAGGTGAGTGCGACTATTTTGAACTGGGTGTATTGCAAGTTGTTGATGGCTTGAAGCAGGGCAATGACGAAAGCGCGAGTTCCAGCGGGTAATATTCACCAGGAACCGGTACTTTTGCCCCCCTCACCCTCGAGCAGCTGACTTCATTCATCTCGTGACATCACTGCTGCGTGTTTCAAACTGCATATACTTTGCTCTTGTTCTACTCGGTACAACACTAGATGGAAACGCGCTCGACCTGGAGCAAGCATCCCTATCTATATACTGTCGAAAATACTTCTATTGTGGTTATTGTGGTAATGGACCGGGCGGTGCCTGCATTCCATGCGAAGCAGCCCACATCCGCAGTTGTTCCCATGACAACGTAGATGGATGAGGTGGCTGTCCATCTGAGCCATTACCGCCGTTGTGACTACCCTGCTGAGGCTGCTGCTGCTGTTGCTGCAGCATCGACATGTGGACGTGTGCCGGATTGATACCGCCGTACATCTGGTTAAAGTCGAAACCCGATTGAGCACCGTTTGTCTCGGGTGCGGATGGCGACGGGTCGAGCATGAACTTGTCGAATAGATCTTCCTGTTGTTGCTGCTGCTGCTGCTGTTGCCGACGATGTTCCTGCTGAATAGCTTCGAGCGGTGACATCTGATGTAACGATGGCGGATGTTGAGGAAGCATCATATTCTGCTGTAATGGCGGTCGCATGCCGTGCTGTGGTAGCTGTTGGGGCGGCATAGGCATTTGCGGTAATGGCGGCGGGGGAGGAGGAGGACCTTGAGGTTGCTGACTATCGGTCGACGAACCATTTTGCTGCTCCTGCAACGCCCGGAGGATACGATCAACATCACCAGCATTGAGCGGTTTCGACAGGTCGATCAAGTAGGGATTGGCGGGGTTCATCAGACCTTTGGCCTGGTCTAGCGGGTACTGTTGCTGATTCTGCTGTTGCTGGAACGCCGCGTAGTCGGACTGGATTGGATCGCGTGATCGAGGCTGGTGCGAGTCGTACTGCATGTCGGGCATGATCATCGGTTGAGGCGGCTGATTCTGGCCGAGGTACAGACCAGACATCGATTGGGACAGGCCGGTCGACGCCGACAGAGGTTGCTGCTGTTGACCATTGGGCATTTGTTGATTCCCATTCATCTGATTGAGCATCGTCAAGAAATCCCCAGTCGAGATCGTCCCGTTCATTCCCAAGTCGAGGTTCATATTGGACCCGTCAGCGCCCATTTGGCCCATGGATTGCTGCTGCGGCTGTTGAGGCTGCTGCTGTTGTTCGAAAGGGTTGATGAAATCGAAGTTGAAGTTCGTCGGGATGGACGAGACATCAGACGTGCCAGCACTCGACGACGTGAGCTGATTGATGTACGCGAGCAAGTCGGCATCGGGAACAAACTCGTCGTCATCATTCACAGAGTCGATGTTGATCGAGGGAGGCTGTTGAGCGTTGTCGGTACTGGGTGAGACGGCTCCACTAGGGAACTGGGGCAAAGATGGGATGGAGATGGAATTGGGTGCCTGGAAGTCGCTTGGTCGATGACCGAGGCTGGCGGAATGACCATGTGAGATGGGTGACCGAGGCGAACGAGGAGGTTCGGGTGTAGTGACACGGGGAGAAGGGAGACCTGAGCTGGCACGGCGGCGGTGTGGAGATGGATTACGTGATCCACTGCCTGTAGACTTGGTCGCCGGTGGTAGAAGATGGCCCGAGCTGCTCGAATTCGCCTTTGAGGTAGACGGGCGATGAGGATGGTTCGGCTGGGTATTGAGCGCCAGTGCCTTGCTGGCAGATTTGCCTGTCGATGCAGATCGCGACAAGCCAGGCATAGGTGACGCTGCCCCGAGCGTTGCACGCCGGGAACCGGTTGTCTCTTCCGTCTGGACAGGGTTGCTGCCTTGTAGAGTGAAGGACGCGCGACGCTTGGTAGCTGGCTCTCCGTCGTCTTCTCGCTCCTTCGACGGCGTAGACGAACGCGAGGATTGATTCGATCTTCTACCTCGGGACGACCGAGGCGAGCGGGGCGATCGAGGTGAGTGTGGTGAGAGGGGTGATGAGGGACTTGAACCGGCAGGCAGACGTGCCGACTCGGGGGAAAGGAGCGGGATCGACGTTGATCCACCAGCAGTTTGACCAGGTAAACGAGCTGACTCAGGCGACAACAAAGGCGGTGTGGTCTGAGCATGCACATTGAGCGTGTTGCTCCCTGCAGAATCGAGGTTGAAGGGCGGCATGATGGGGGAGCCATCCGGTGCAGTCGTGATGGAGAGCGGGGGTCGAGGGGAATGCCGGCCGCTAGACAAAGTGGGCGAAGCGCCGAAGTGCTCGTCGGCTGAGGAGAAGGCAAGAGATGGATTCGGCGAATGACCAGACCCGCTCGCAGAGGATGAGCCACAACAGTCGTTGTCTTGCGGTGCGGTCACGCTGAGAGACGGATTGCGTGCATGACCAGTAGGGATAGTAGTCGTTGTCGGTCCTGTCGAGCAGCATGAACCGCTAGAGTTCTCCGGTTGACCGTTCATATTCGAGTCGCCCTCGGGATCTTCGGCGCAAGCGCACCGGATGCAGCATCCGCAACATTCCTTCTCGCACGAGCACTGGCCAGGTGCGCATTGACATCGACCATTACAGCATTCAAGCGGTTTGAGCTGGACGACACCATGCTGTAACGCGGCATCGGGTGAATGATTGACTGCAGGTGGCATGATGCGAGTATCGTGTGCGTCGAGACTGCTGGCGAATGACCGAGGTGGCGGAGGGACGTTGGCGGCAGCAAGCGAGAGCAGGTGCTCGACCGAGGTGACACCGGAAGGGATGGCGACGTTGTCTGTACAGTCGAAGGACGACTTGCAACCTGCCCCACAAGCGACACCATGCTCATGAGTGTGATCGCCACCGGCCGCATTACCGTGAATGGAGCATCCAGGGCACTCGCAGTCGGCCCCGCATGTGCACGCGCCAATGACCACATCTTCCGAAGTGGGGAAAGAGACTGATTCGCCTCCTTGCTTGAGATCAACGTCCATAGGCTCGATCTTGACTCCGCCTTCTGCCGCTTTCGAGTCGAACGTCGATATTCCCGGCAGACCAATGGCAGAACGAGAGATCTCGGATGCAAGCGTGCCATCGGGGTTGAAGACAGCGCCGAGGAAGGAGTTCATGTCTGCCAATGGTCGTAAGCGGGATGGTGAACGGACGGTTGAAAATGAAGGTGAAGTGGCGGTGGGTGATTTGGAGGCATGACGTGGGGTGGTATATGGCGAATAGAGCTTGGCGTGGTGGGGGTGTCGCATAGCATGTGATGTGGGCGAGATGTCGGGAGACAGCATAGACGAAGAGGCGCTTGATCTCCGACGGCATTCGTCGGCAGTGGTAGCTTTCGACTTGAACATCTCGACGAGGGGGTCGGTGGCGGCCGTGCCGGATGAGCAGCATGACCCGCTGATCGAGGGCGCTGGGGAGTGCTTCGTTCTCCGCTCGGTCTTGGGTTGACAGCATTTGCAGATCCCGGTCGTCTTGCAATGGCAGGGGTTCAGGAGGTTTTGCACTGTGGGTTGATCAGCAGATTACCTCTCATAATGATGACTCGATCACTGACCGCTCCTCTCTGCCGCTTGGAAGGCCTCGTCCTGGGATGCTTCGGCGTACGACATTTCGTGTACATCCCTCAACCCGTTCGGAAACGTTGCTTTCGAGCCTGGTTTGCCTTTGCGAGTGGCCATATCATCGTCTCCCGGCGAGATCGGCGTGGGAGTCGGCGAGTGTTCCGAGGATGAAGCGCCTGAACGGGAAGAAGACGCTTGTAGTCCAGAAGACGAAGGCATGATGACGGTCGGAGGCTTCGGATCACCACACGCACACTGAGAGTCAGCACGAGCTTGCCAGGACAGTCGACCTGATTGGACCCACCTTGGTGTGGACCGCTCCGGTCGACGTCGAACCTTTCCGCTTGTCCTTGCAATGTTGACATTGCGTTGCCGGTCTTCCCTTTTTCTTCACTTCGAACAGCGGTCGATCGGTATGTGTACATCCCGAGACACGGTGCCCCTTGATGCAGGTCGCGCAAGCGAACTTTTTCTCGTTGATAAGGACCATCTGGTTGTCGTTGGTTGGTGAAAAGTGGTAACGACAGGCAAGTTGGCGAAATGCCTAGACGAATTGACCGCTTTCGACGTAATGGGATGAAAGGTGGGTGTCGTGGCGGAGTCTAGTTGACAGGACCTATTCCAGAAGCCGGCACTCGCGATTGATCTCTTCTCGATTGAAGCTGGAGTCTACAGATCCGGATCTATATCCATCTTTGGCCGTGTCTCGTGAGTTGATACTTTTGATGGTGGTCGATGCTGATCTAAAACGATGTCTCCGCTCGATCGTCTCCCCAATTGGCGAGGTCGAAGTGTTGATGTATACAAGATCTGTCGGTTCTTCGTCCTGATTGCTTTGCTTTCTGCTACGTGTACGAGCTTGTGGTACCGAAATCGAAACTGGATATACTGTTGGTCACTCTGGCTTCGTTTCGCACCGCTGAGCTGCTTCGCAAGATCATGGATTGGAGCGGAACCAAATCTCGGTTCTTCCCTCCCCTAACTTCTCTCAACAATCCCTGAGCTTACCGGGTGGCAAATCTCAAGGGCCGCGCGGCTGCCCCTGTCCGGCTCAAAGGGTCCGTACACACACAATTACCCTGAACATGAGTGTTCGGGGAAATTGGACGCCGTAATTTGCGTCTTTTTCTTCGAGAGCCCACGTGGTGAGCGACTAATAAACATTGGGACCGTAGGTGCTGGCTTTATGGCTACAAAACCCTACGACGGGACAAGCATAAAGCCCTGCCCTTGTCCCACCATACGTTCTTCTAGCAACGCGCAAACACGCCAGACGTCCTCAAAGGACAGACGCGTCTTCCACGCGTCCGTGGCGTTCTCTGCTGAATGACATGCTTGTCGGATGTGTGTGCAAGCTTCGATTGAAAGCTTGGCAAAGTCGTCCAGTCCGCCTCGAGGCAGTGGCACGGCGATGACTGGAATCTCGTTTGTTGACATTGTTGATGTCGGGTCAAAGGTCCCGCTGAGTCTCGATCCGACTTGTGTGCGTGCGGAGTCTTCCAGATGCCGTGGGCTGATTATGCCGAATCGTAGTAGTACGGGGAGCGAGAGGGGTAGAGACGAAACGTCGGCCAGTTCGGCGGGAGAGGGTAGCGTGAGGTCGAGATCTGCTGCTTCGGCTTGACGTCTTGCGAGATCCTGCAAGAGGCGTAGCGGCGCAGAGGGACCGATCGATGGCACGAGCTGAGCGGCCTACAAGGTCAGCCGTGGTGTCGCCGGAACGCGAGACTGACTCTCCAAGAGCCTCGGAGATCTACTGACCTGTTCACTGAATAGATTGGCGAGGGCCACCGCATCGTTCGGGGCCGCCTGCGAGCACTCGCCAACCAATGCCTGTACGGCCTCGCCCGCACATCTGCCCTGCAGCCGATCACCCAACTCAGCAAAGAGAGTCACCAACGCTTGCGCGGCAGCTGCAGCTTTGTCCCACCTCTCTCCAACCCGGATGGCCTTCATCGTCTCGTGTTCTCGCTCCCTGACGACCTTGAACTCGAAGTGTTCCGCTATAGCTCGCTCGTCCAATTTCCCTGCCTTCCACGCTGCCGCGGATAGAAGGTTGTCGGCATTCCAACCTTCCTCGGAGCCGAGAAAGAGGGAAACTGTCCCTCGGATGGCGGTGTCGCGAGCCGTCGTATCCGTCTCGATGAAGTAGATCGCATGAGTCGGTGCGGAGAGAGCATCATAGACTAGCTGAAGGGTCGTAAAGAAGTTGACGGTGTGGAGGGGTGAAGGGAGGGCGAGAGGCAGGATGGTGGGGAGATACGATGGCGGAGCGTCCTCGAGTAAGCGGTGATCCAATTGATCTACAAAGCTCTTGACAGCCTCCTGGGATATGCGCGAGGTCATCTTAGCCAATCGCGTAGATTACAATTGATAGGTAGAGCACCGACGCGTGTCGAAGTGCTCATGCCAGGCACTCACTTTACCCCGTCATCGTCTTCCTTTGAAGAGTCTGGCCGTCGGTTGCGGTCGTGCGACGGTGCGATAAGCCATCAGTCGCGACGCTTGCGATGCATGGCACCCTGCTGCGATAGGATATTGGCCGATGGGGACTTGCCTATGTGCATCGCTTCCCGCCTGCGGGTGGGGAGGCGCGTGAGTCAGCCAGCCACTTGAACCGAAAATAATCGTTGGCGGGCCGTGACCGCTTCGGCCAAATCCGACAACCTCGGTGATCGGCCCCCGCAACAATCGCTTTTCATAAGCATCCTAGCATGGGTCATTAATGTCCCCCCATCTTTACATTTGCTTTCACACCTTATCATCTTTGATCGATCCAACTCGATCACAGGCTCGTACTTTTCGAGCGTTTCCTATCCCATACTTCGTCTCGAGAGGAGGAGTCGACCGGAGTGGCCATGTCACCACCCGGACTCAGCTCGTCGAGCTCGAGATCGATCGGGAATTCCCCGCCGTCCGAAGTCGCCCTTTCCGGCGCATCGACCCAGGTCGAAGATGATCGCGAACGAACAAGATATGATGCTGAGAAGCGGATGAGCGATGAGAAAGACGCAAAGGACAACGAATACGAAGAGAGGGGGTTAGTAGAGATTGAGGAAGATGGTGAAAAGCGCAAAGTCATGCTCGTGGTCGAGCAAAAGAGTGGCAAAGAGATGTTCAAGGATATCGGCGGTGGACCATATACTCAGCCAAGATGGTATGTCTCCTGTCGTCCCGGCTTTAGAGTATTGTCCAATGTCCATATGGCTGATTCCCTAGGCGGCACTCATTGCCCTTTGTCAAGCCAAAACATCCGCCGCCTCCCGCGCCCCTGTCGCTCGATGATCCTCAAATAACACCAGAAGCGACAGCCGGGTTCTGGTCAATCCTGTTCTTCAACTGGATCTCACCCATGATGGCTCTCGGTTCGGCTCGTACACTCCAGCCTACGGATATGTGGAAGATGGACGAAAAGCGAAGTGCCCGAACTATGGCCGCTCAGCTCATGAGCGCATACGAGCGTCGGACGGAAGAAGCAAAAGTTTATAATGAGCGACTACTAGACCCCTCGACGCCGCTGCCTCGATCACGGCGTATATTGTACTCGATCCTCCCTCATCGAGAGAAACGGGAACATGACTATAGGACGAAATGGGGCAAGAAGAGAGCTTCCCTCAGTTGGTCACTAAACGATACGTTCGGACGGTACTTCTGGTGGGGAGCCTTCTTCAAGCTCTTCTCGGACTGCGCCACTGCGTGCACACCACTCGTCATTCGAGCCATCATTTCATGGTCGACCGAATGGCAGATCGCGAGACAGACGGGTGCACCGGAACCCTCACAAGGTCGAGCAGCCGGTATGGTTGTTGGCTTGCTAGCCATGCTTGTCGTCGCCAGTGTCGGTCTTCATCACTTCTTTGTTCGATCTACTGGAACCGGTGTCTACCTTCGAGCAGCCATCATATCCGCCGTCTACGATCGATCGCTCAAGTTGACTCAGAAAGCTCGTGGAGAGCTGCCCAATTGTAAACTCGTCAATCACATTTCGACAGACACGTCACGTATCGACTTTTGCGCTGGTTTCTTCGGAATCCTCTGGACCGCACGTAAGTGAAACCATCCCGACCTTCTCCAAATCGTCATGCTGACTCGTTCTAGCGATCCAATTCTTGCTGATCTGTGTCATTTTGATTGTACAGCTCAAATACTCTGCTCTACCCGGTATCGCATTCTTGGTCATCGCCACTCCCGCCCAAGCCACCATCATGAAGAAACTCTTCATGCTCCGAAAACGCAGTATGGTTTGGACCGACAAACGAGCGAAACTGCTTCAGGAAATCCTTGGCGGTATGCGAATCGTTAAATTCATGGCATGGGAGATTCCCTTCCTCAACCGGATTGGGGCAATCCGAAACATGGAGTTGGGTTACGTTCGAACACTCCTCGTCTACCGATCCGGTATGATGGCCGTCGCCATGTCCCTGCCCATCTTGGCCGCCATCATCGCTTTTGTCACGTACGTCTCGACCGCACACGAGCTCGAACCAGCGACTGTCTTCGCCACGATCACACTCTTCCAGCTCATGAGGATGCCTCTCATGATGTGGCCCATGTGTCTGTCTGCCACTGCCGACGCCATGAACGCCATCGGTCGACTCGAAGTCGTCTTTGACGCTGAAATCATCACCGAAGGCCGACACATCGACCCCAACATGAAGGATGCCGTCCGGATCGATCACGCTTCATTCACGTGGGACGCCGCTCCGATCGTTGTCGACGACACGAATCGAAAGTTACAAGAGAAGCAAGACAAGGCCAACGGTGTCAAGACGGTGAAACCGGCCAAGACGCCCAAAGCCAAACGTCGATTCTTCAACAAGAAGCCCAAACCCGATGCCGCGCACGTCAGGATCGCCGCGAAGCCTCGACCCAACTTGACGGAAGCTTCGAGTTTCCAAGGTGGTGACATCATGCCTGAAGGTGACGAGGAGCGCGACGACTCGACCCAATCTCAGATCTTTAAGCTCAAGGATATCGACTTGACCATCCCCCGAGGATCGCTCACTGCCATCGTCGGTTCGATCGGTAGCGGCAAGTCGAGTTTACTTCAGGGTCTGGTCGGCGAGATGAGGAGGACAGAAGGCAAAGTCACCTTCTCCGGAACGACATCGCTTTGCGCTCAGAGTCCCTGGATCCAAAACGCTACCGTGCGGGAGAATATCGTCTTTGGTCAGCCGTGGAATGAAGACAGGTACTGGGCAGCCGTCCGAGATGCCTGTCTCGAGCCGGATCTGGAGCTTCTAGAAGACGGCGATTCGACAGAGATCGGTGAAAAGGGAATTAACCTTTCCGGAGGTCAGAAACAACGAGTCAATATCGCTCGAGCAATCTACTTCAATTCCGACATCATCGCCCTCGACGACCCTTTGTCCGCTCTCGACGCTGGTGTAGGCAAAGCCCTGTTCTTCAACGCCATCATGGGTGCTTTGTCCGGCAAGACTCGAATCCTCGTCACTCACGCATTGCACTTCTTGCCTCACGTCGACAACATTATCCTCATGGAGGACGGACGAATCACCGAGACGGGCACGTACGCCGAGCTCAAGGCAAACGGACAATCTTTCGCCCGCTTGATCCGCGAGTTTGGATCTGAAGACCAGGAAAATCAGCTCGTCGAAGATGAGCAGACCGCAATCGACCGAGCCGCGCCGAGCAAGCACGATCGATCCAACATGGTCGCCAAGGGTATCGCACAGACGCTCATGCAGCAAGAAGAGCGAAACGCCGGTGCGATGAAAAAGGGAACCTACAGCAGTTACCTGCGAGCGGGTAAAGGGTTCATCATGATCCCCGTCTTGCTCTTCTGTGTCGCCCTCGCTCAAGGATTCTTCGTCATGACCTCCTTCTGGTTGGTCTATTGGCAGGAACGCCAGTGGGGTCTGTCTGACGGCGTCTACATGGGTGTAAGTTCGGTACTCTCCACTTTACCCTTGCTACGTATGCTGATAACCTGAATAGATTTACGCCGGTTTGGGTATCGGTTCAGCGGTCTCAATGTTCTTCCAAGGTGCATCCATGGCATTCATCAACTACTTCGCCTCGGTGCAGCTTCATCGCAATGCCGTCAAGCGTGTCATGTTTGCGCCTCAATCGTTCTTTGACACTACCCCACTCGGACGAATCATGAACCGATTCGCCAAAGATATCGATACCATCGACAATACCCTCGGTGACGCCCTCCGAATGGCCGTCAGCACAGCCGGAAACATTATCGGTGCTACAATCTTGATTTCGATTATCCAGCCTTACTTCCTCATCGCCATGCTGGTCGTCTGTGTGCTTTATGCCCACAACGCACAGTTCTACCGACGCTCGTCACGAGAGTTCAAGCGAATCGACGCCATCTTGCGATCGTCCCTGTACTCGCATTTCTCCGAATCACTCTCCGGTATCGCCACCATCAGGTCGTACGGCGAGAAGGACCGTTTCGTCGACGAGAACATCAAGCGGATGGACGTCGAGAACAGGGCGTACTATCTCACCATCATCAACCAGCGATGGCTCGGTATCCGACTCGACATGCTCGGTTCCCTCTTGACCTTTGCGGTCGGTATCATTGTCGTCACATCGCACGTCGTCACTGCCGCCGAGGGTGGTCTGGCCCTTTCGACCATGATCACGGTCCAACAGTCATTCTCATGGCTCGTTCGACAATTTGCCGAAGTCGAGAACGACATGGTCGGTGCCGAGCGTATCATGCATTACGCCAATGAACTCGAGCAAGAAAGGCCACATGTCATTGAGGACAAGAAACCGGCGACGTCTTGGCCGTCAGAGGGAAGGATCGAATTCAAGGACGTGAGGATGAAATACAGGGAAGAATTGCCGGACGTGCTCAAGGGGCTCTCGATCAAGGTTGGCGCCTCCGAGAAGATCGGTGTTGTCGGACGAACGGGAGCGGGCAAATCGTCCATCATGGTCGCTCTCTTCCGGATGTCGGAGCTTTCAAGCGGATCAGTCACTATCGACGACGTGGACGTCTCTCAAATCGGCTTGAACGATCTTCGATCAGGCGTCTCGATCATCCCGCAAGACCCACTCCTGTTTTCGGGTACATTACGATCCAACATTGATCCATTCTCCACCAAGACCGACGCGGAGCTCTACGACGCACTCAAACGAGCCCACCTGGTCCCTTCCAATTCTACCTACTCTGCCGACCCGCCATCCGGTACGCAAACGCCAGGTGTGGGCACAATGAACCGATTCAACCTCGACACCGTCATCGAGGAAGAAGGAGGTAACCTCTCGGTCGGTGAACGATCTCTCGTCTCCCTCGCTCGAGCTTTGGTCAGGGGTACAAAAGTACTCGTCCTGGATGAAGCTACCGCTTCTGTAGACGTCGAGACCGACTCGAAGATCCAGGAGACGATTCGACATGAATTCAAAGATAGGACTTTGCTGTGTATCGCCCATCGATTAAGGACTATTCTCAGTTACGATCGGATTCTCGTCATGTCCGACGGTCAGGTGGCCGAATTCGACACGCCCGAGAATCTATTCAAGATGAACGGCGTCTTTACCGAGATGGCCCAAAAGTCGTCTATCACACTCGAGGATATCCGGGCTGCCGCCGCTCTGCGATTCTAGTCCTTGTTATGTTTGTCCTCTTCCGACTGTATCCATACTAGTAGACTTCTATATACTACGCATGCATGTTCTTGCAGCATCATATTCGGCCAAGATGGTGTATGCGACACAACGCGAGCTTTGTCTATTCTTTGCTCCGACTACCTACTGTGCTGTTACTGACTGGCCCCACAGCAGCGTTGCGGTCACAAGCCGTGGACTAGATTTCGCGAGACTCGTCGACGTTCACAATCAGGTTCATGAACCACCTGACCTGTTCCACGAACTCGCCGGCGTGCTGTCTGCGTCAGCCTTGACATTCGCACCACGCGTTTGAAAAAGCGTGAGGAGACTCACCATCTTCTCGTCGACAGTGTGAGCGTGGCTGTTGGACCTCTCCTCCGCCCAGCCCTGATAGGCGAATCGGTAGATGTTTCTGGTCAGATTCCAGTATCGCTTAGTATCCGTGTTCTGAATTTGTCAGTCTCTGACCATGGCGCTGGTAGACGAAGACGTACACCAGTCGAGTACGACGGCGCCATTTGGACCATCTTGCTGGCCTCGATCTGACTCTCGCTTGCTTGGGGTCGGGTGTTGTACGTTCCCTTGGTGGTTCCACTCAACAACCGCCAAGCAGCAGAATCGATCGTGTACGGGGAGATCGGTGCGGGGTTGAGACTGACCTGGTCAGTCTTCGTAACAGCGCGAGCATGGATATACATACGACGAGTTGAAGGCCTCGGATACGATGAGCTTGCCGGCTTTAGGGTCGTTCACGTGCATTGGACAGTCGCTACCGGCATAGGCGCGTTGTCCGAAAGCCTCCAGCTCGAGGTTGTAAGCCTTGGCGACCGGCAGGATAGTGTCGATAAGATGTTGTTGAACGTCCTGGTACGATGAGGCGATGCTGATTCGGTGATTGACGATCGTCGTAGCAACCTCAGGCTGATAGTGTCAACCGCAACACAGGCACGGTGGGCAGAGCATTACTGACCAAAGCGTTGATCTTGACACCTCCGTTGATGATGTCCACGGCTTGGGTTGTCGAGACCATGGCTTTACCCATACCCGCCGGAAGGGTACCATCATCGACACTTCCCTTCACCCACCAGTCTTCAATCTTGCGCAAAGCCCGTGTATCCGCCTTACCCTTCTTGCCTTTCTTCTCGACCGACATCGACGACTCGAGCTTTTGGACCGATCGGCGGAGACCCTTGGGCATCTGGGGCGACGAAGATGCCGCACAGGACAGGAGGGTGTTCAGAGGGTTCTCGGGCATGAGGCTGGGTGGGTGCGGGTTCTCCTCGAGTGCGCTGATGATCTTCGCCAAATAGCCAATTCCAGTGTGGACAGCTACAAGCCAAGTCAGCCTGGCTGCCCTTTTGCCTCGTGGATGACTCACGAGGGACAGAGCTGTGTCCTCCAAGGGTCTCAACTCGGATCTCGGCGTCTAGCATGCCCTTCTCAGCGACAGCAGGAGTAGCATATAGCTGGCCCCAAAGATGTTCCATGTTGGACCCCTCGTCGACTAGCATCGAGATCGAATCTTTACCGTACTTCTCCTCTAGCCATTGACCGAGATGGAAAGCCCCCTGAGCATCGTGTCAGCCGTCATTATACGTATCTTGGATTTAGCAATGGGACGAACCACCTTTCCACCCGTCTCTTCGTCCATACCGAAGGCGAGGATCACCGTACGGGCCGGCTGGAACTTCCCGCTCTCCAGCAGCAGCTCGATTGCCGACCTGTCCGTCAGTCATCGGCAACAGTCATCTTACCACGAGTGAGCTCACATGATACCGATCAGACCCGACTTGTCGTCCGAGGAGCCTCGGCCCCAGATGTAGGTGCCATCGTACTCGCCTCCAAAGGGATCGTGAGTCCACAGGCCTTTTGTAGCTGGAAGTACAGGGACGACATCTGAACTTAATGAGCCAGGCTGAATGGGTTTATGCTCGAAATTTCGAAACGTACCTTGGTGTCCTGTGAGGAGCAATGGCTTGAGCGAGGGGTCTGAGCCTTCCCACTCGTACACCAAAGCGTGGGTGACGACCTTGGTCCTCTTGAGCGTCTCGTGGGTCTTCGGGTATGATGCCTCCAGGTCTGTAATCCTCGTCAGCTCACTCGTTATCTGCGTTGGTGCTTTGGTCAAAGGAGAATAGGCTTACAGTCGGAGAAGTTGAAAAAGATATCCCATCGATGATCTTCCCCGATTGGTCCCATCACATCAAACATCTCAGTCGGAATTTTGACTGCCCCACTCAGCCAATCTCGGATTCGACCTTCTTGGCCCTGCACAGACGTGGCCGGGTCGAACGACTTCGGAAGAAGCGGTTCGGCTTGATGGCATGACGTGCTGATGTACGATCCATCGTCTGCCTCCGCCCAGTCGGCCAGTATCGACCCGACGTCGGTGAGAGATAAGAGCAAGAACGAGGACAAGCCAATGGCAGCTAGCACTCTCCTGCCCCACTTGACGCCTCGAGCCGCCGTACCAGTCTCGTGGGCGACAGGCAGCGAGATGTGTCCTTCTTTGCCCATGATAGTGGTGCTACGGCGTATACGACGAAATGACTACGGGGAACGCCCTCAAGTACAGGAGAAGGCGTATATATAGCCTAGTCTGGTGACTACCCCCTTTCCAGGGCCCACATCGGTCTTCTCCGATGGGCAAACTCGCCGACCTCTTGATAAGCCGCTCACATGCGGCTATGGTCACCATGCGGCACAAAGGAGACACGCAAGGAAGATATGCTGCATGATTCTCGCTGAACGTGGTATGCGATATGCGAAATTAAATACAAATGTCACGCAAGGGTGATGAACATCGAGCTACATTGGCGGTGTAGCTGCTTGTGGCATGTCCTCGTCGCCGTGCCATAGCCGATGACAGGTCTATCTCCATCGTGAGGCTACTCTATCTCCGTCGAACGATGACCACTAGCGGTTCATGCCTTCGACTTCTCGGCAGCCCATTGCTCTGGTGTCAAGGTTTTCTTTGAAATCAGCAAAGGCTGATATGTCACGCCAGCAGACAAGACACTTACCTGGGAGAAAGCATGCAGCTGCCCAATCTCGTCCTGTAGTATTTGGTTGACTGACATGATCAGCATATGGTTTGCAACTAGACAGGCTTTGCGTCGGTCCATCTTCTACCAAACCACCTCCAGTGGTCCGAGTGCTTTCGGGATCGAGGAAGGTTGACGGCGACTCACCCAGCTTATGCCGTGCCAAAGTCATCTTCTTCGCAAAGTCCGGTGACACAATAACGACTGAGTACGATCCCCCACAATTTCCTGATGTATCGACGATCTCCTAATCCGCATGAGCTCGCCATCGCTTGATGGAAGGAGAAAGAGAAAAGCATCGACTAACGAAGTGTTCGACCTTTAGTGATGATTTCAGTTTCTCTTCTATACGAGTTGCGATTGGGTGACCGCCATGCAGTAATGTTGCGCCTTCAGTCGCCATACTTCTGAGTCTCCGCTCTGTTTCGTCGAAGTGAAAGACAAGTTCGGGATGTTCAACATGACTTATCTGATACAGCTCGAAGAAAGCGATGACGACCAAGACTTGAGACTGACGTGGGATTCTTCGGAACATTTCGCTATCAACAAAAGTCGACGTTCGCCTGTCACACCTCCATCTCAGCTCAAATATACAACATCCTCAGGCGACACTTGGCACCATGGCTTGCTCGTCGACGTCGATGCGAGGACTGCAGAGCTTGGCGCGCACGCCGATCTCGCAGACTGTGCGGTCCGCTTCGACCTACATGCCTCGCCAGACTGGCGATGTCCGCCCTCCACCTCGTCGACCCAGACCCGCCTCTCCTGCGTTCTTCACCGGTCGTCCGACGTATCACGAAGCTCTGCTCGATTTGTCGAACACTCTGAAGAGTGCTCAACGGTCTTTGAGGCAAGATTTCATCTACCCTCTCCCATCTACCCTACCCGTCCTTCAGCCACCTCGGGCATCATGGCATTCCGCCTCGACCCTCTCAACAATGCTCCGGACGAATATCCGGACAAATTCGCATCGAGAGATCGTCGGACTGTTGAATGAGATCAACGCTTTGCGTCATGTTGCGAACGTATCGGGTCGGTACGAGCTGGTCAGCAAGCTCGACGGGGCTTTGAAGATGTACGAGCGAGAAGAGAGGGAAATCGGCACCGAGGCTAAAGAGAAGGGCAAGAAGATCGACGAGTACGGACGAGCCTACGCTACTGGAAGGCGAAAGGAATCTTCAGCGCGGGTGTGGATGATCCCGACGAAAGGGGGTAGTGAACTTTTGGATAAACAGCTCGAGCCGGGACAACAGGTCCAGACGATACCGACCACCGAGGTCCTAGTCAACCACCTCCCGCTCGCAACGCATTTCGAAAAGCCAGCGGACCGCGATACGGTACTCAGGTCGTTGCGCCTGACGGGACTGTTAGGAGCGTACAACGTATTTGCGCTTGTTCGAGGAGGAGGGACCACTGGTCAAGCCGGCGCCGTCGGGTTGGCCGTCGCTCGGGCATTGGCTATCTTGAGAGAAGACGTCAAGGATGTCCTGACAGCCGGTGAGCTCTGCGCTTGCTGCAACGAGCTTTGTTTTTGTTACTGACCTCGCAGATGGCGCCTTGATGAGGGATACGAGGATGGTCGAGCGTAAAAAGACTGGTCGTGCCAAGGCCAGGAAGGGAGTAAGTGCGAGCCGAACCTGATTCACACTTTTGACGCTGACATTCTTAGTACACTTGGGTCAAGCGATAGTTGCATCATCACTCATAGAGCATGTCCCATGCATTCGCATACCTATGGAGAATGCCTTATCCTCCGCCAACAAACCGCGAGCATTCTTGAGGCGCTGACATTTCTGTCGGGTCGTCGCCAGCAATACTGCAGTTGCGTGCACATAGCTCTCGTCGAGCTCAGAGATGTTGCCTCCGGACCTGACACGAGGGGTTAATCCGGCAAAATGGTCGCTGTCACGATCGGTTCTGGTCTGGCCTATCTCAGCTTTTCTCCGCAAGCGTGAGAAACTCGCACACACCTGAGCGCAAAGACTACTTTCTTCCTTACCACTCCCACAACCTCATACCGTCTCGTCCTCTGCTTCTTCGCCGGATCCTCATTCTTGCCATTCGCTTTGCGTTTTCTGGTATCCCCTCTCTCCTCTTCATCCGCCTTTGCAGACATCGGTGGACTGGAAAAGTCCAATTCGGAAGAATAGTCCTTGATTGCACTCGATGGATAAACAGTAGAGGGACTTGACGCAGCGTGACCGTTCCCCTTCATTGGTGTCTGGAACAAGGGCCCATCGGGATCAGGCTCGAAAAGCGGTCCTTCCTCTTCCTCCTCTTCGTCATCGTCTTTGGCCTGCTGGCGGTTCGAGGCCTTCTCCTGGCCCTTTGGAGTACGTTTTGATCGGTTTTCATCTTCTTCCAGATCGTCCTCTTCTTCTGCGTCACCTTCGACTTCTCCCGATACTCCGTCGCTTTGCGTAAGAGCGCGACGAATCACCGCATAGGGTTTAGGTAGAGTTGCGATCTTGCCATGAAGTAGGTGGTGAGGACCGAGATGTAGCGTGGGTTTGTCCTTCTTCATCAGGCATTTCCGCTTCGTGATATGCTTCGACAGTACTCACCGGTCGGTCTAGACCGAGTATGCCTACTACCCCATCTGCTTGGTCGCCCTCATGGCTCAGCTCGCCTTGCAGCTCAATCAAGACCAAGTCGCCGCCGATATTGACCAGCGGACCAGTCGAAGGTCCAGCGACAGGCTGCTCGAGATGCTTCGGATCAAGCGAGAGGTGTATGCGCATGGCTTACCGTAGCTTGCTGTCTCTCAGATCCAGACACTGAAACTGAACTTTGGCGTTTGGGCGCGTCGCGTCTGAATATGCTGAGCACCGCTTTCCCACGGTCGCCTTAAGCCGGAGTAACGGAGTTCTGTCAACTCCGGTACGGACAGGTGCACACCCAGAAAAGCAACCATTATAAGAGCTCCATCACCTTCACATCTGTGTATACCACTTCACTGTAGCATCATGTCTGTCCTCCCTTACCCTCCCTTGCACAAAGGTGCCAAATTCGTCGTCTTGTCCGACTGGGTGAGCTCTCGCCCCCTTGTTTGTCACTGGGTCAAGCTCATGAGCAGGATGGAACGATCACCGACAAGGACAGCAATGACTACATGACTGACAACGTCGGTACGTAGCTCTCTTTTCCGGATCGTATCACACGGGCTGATCAATCAGGCATGGGTTACGAAGCTAGGTCAGCTATGGCTTCCACAATCGGTCGCAATCGAAGCTGACGTGACAGACGAGCGTTGAACAAGCGGGTCTTGACCAACGAAATCAGCTACCGAGACTCGTTCGCATCGATGTTGAAGTCTGTCAACCTTCCCTTCCCCAAATGTGCAGAGCTGCTACGGGACAGTGAGTCAGCTGTAATATCACGAGTCCAGAAAGGGAGCTGAAGTGGGCAGACATCGGCCTTGACCCAGGGTTCAAGAACTTTTACTTTTGGTGCAAGGAGAACGGTATTCCCGTCGTCATCGTATCCAGGTAAGCTAACGCTTTCTCGCAAAAGACGTAGCTGACACTGATATAGCGGAATGATGCCCACCATCCGAGCTGTCTTGACCAACCTCCTTCCCGCCGAGGACGCCAACTCGATCGACATCATCGCCAATGACGTTCTCTACACTGACCCCGAGAAGAAGGGCGACGAATGGGAGATCATCTACCGACACCCCGAGAGCCACTTTGGTCACGACAAGTCCAAGGCTATCTTGCCTTACAGGGACTTGGAGGACCCTCCTACCCTTTTCTTCTGCGGTGATGGTGTTTCCGGTAAGCTGTGATTGTTTCTTTCGACAGACGTAAGCTGACTTTCGTGCAGACTTGTCTGCTGCTCGACATGCCGATGTGCTCTTCACCAAAGAGATGGCGAACGGTGACTCAGACTTGTTGGCATACTGCAAGCGAGAAAAGATCAACCACGTTCCTTTCACCGACTTGTAAGCTTCTACGACCGCTTCACGGCACGAGCGAAATGTAGCTGACCGAGATCAGCAACAAGGTTCTGGAGAAGATCAAGGAGGTCGTTGCAGGCAAGAGCGTCCAGGAAGTCTTGCGAGAAGCTGGCAACCCCGTTTAAGCGCTCAAACCTCGAAAAGTAGAAGGGCATGCAATATCACATAGACCTATGTTGGCACAGGGACTGGCAAAGTATGGAATCTGCTAACTGTACTGACTACTTCCAACAGCTGCCTGACTAGTGTCTGTGTAATTGTTTCTCCTTGAGTTTCGTCATCCTCGGTGTATCGTGTCGATCCTCGCTGCGTGGCGTGATCTTTGCCAGAGTGCCGATTACTGTGGTCTGGCGCTAACGCTGAATAGGATCTGCTTCTGCTTGCCCTTCTTCTTACCCCCACCTGGCTGTTGAGACTGCTCAGCCTGCCCATCACCCAGACTGAGCGCTTCCACAGCTTCCGAAGTCCCATTGGTCGAAGCACCCCAGCCTTGCGAAGTAGGAGGCGTATTCGACCCCGATCCGGTGATTCGTCTGATCGTTTCCTCCCTGGCGTTGGGTTTACCGAACAATGCTTTCCTCTCTTGAGCCGACATGCTCGTCTTGGCGGATGGTGGTAGCGAGGGGAAAGCGGCTTGACTAGGCGGTTTCGAGCTGGCACCCGGTTTGGGAGTGGCGTAATTGACCGATCGGATTTGCGGTGCGAGAGCAGGGGGTGCTTTCGATGAAGAGCCGGCTCCACCTGACGCCCATGGAGTCGAATGGGGAGCGACAATCGGTTTGACAGATGAAGGACCGCCGGTGGATGGGCCTCCGAGTGTCGGGAATGCACCTGGGGCTATTACTGATCCCGGTACGAAATGCTGATTCGCGGCTGGCGGTCGATTGACGGGATGAGATGCGGCCGCAGCCTCGACTCTGGCCCAAACGGATCGAGAGCCGGGAGATCGACTGGCGGTATGCGTGGTGTTTTTGGCTCGAAGTACTTGACCCGAGGTGATGCCGGCGTAATTACTGCCAAGTCCGCTCGAACCGCCCAAAGACGGGAACTGTTGCTCTTGCTGACATCTGTCAGCTTGGTTTTCAGGTAGAGGTGTCAAGAACGGTGACTGACTTGGGCACGAAAGCCGTTGACAGCCTCTAGGATGTTCCGGGCCTTGTCCTTTTCGCCGTCCTCCTCGAAAATCTGCCCGACTTCCTTGACGATGCCGATCGTCGCCTGGCTATCACGATCCAAGACGTTGTAAATCGTGTCGATCATGCCTTGAGCCGTTGACTCGGTCCGCTTGAACGCCCGGATGGCCGCACGGAAAGACGACAATTTAGTTTCGGACTCGCCGACCATTATCGATACTCGGGAAAGCAGCTGGGCATGCCTCCTGTTCTCGTCAGCTATGCCTCTCGCGGTGTCAAAAAAAGAGAGAGCGGCCTACAAAGCTGTAGTTTCGTCGACATCTTCACGTGGAGTGTTGAAACCGCTTCCGAGAGGGGTATCGTCCTCGGCTTCACGATGCGTGTCAGTCAAATTGGTGTTGAATGCCTTTCGTCTCCTGCTCGTCTCTTCGTGTCTGTCGGTCTGGGCTTGTCGTCTGGCCTGAGCGGCTTGAGCTGGACCCATAGGCGCATGTGCCGTGATCTGCTGTTGGTGTGGACCTTCACCTTGCTGCAGGGTGAATCCTCGGCCTTGTCCGCTTCGGGAAGGGCCTGCTCGACGGGACTGATCGTGGAAGTCGACGTTAATTTGCCTGCTTTGCGCTTGCTCTCGTGCAGACATAGCACCCTTGTGCTGTAGAGCTGTCAGTCGATTGCACCACTTCGCCATGTTCTTTTGGGCGTACCTCTTCGATCATGTGTGCACGCAGATCAAGCTCGGAACCGAAGACCACGAACTTCTGCTCGAGACAAGATGGCTGACGACACGGGTAGTGATCGTTGCTAGATGTTCAGCGCATGCCAAACGACTATGATCTGGTTGCTTACTTGAAGTGCTCCTCCAATTTGGCGTAGTTTTGGAAGCTGCGGAATCAGGTCCCAATCGAGATGCGCATCACTGGACGAGTGCCACTCACTAGACATCTCGCTCGCCAAGGCCTTTGCAGACGAAACACTCGTCATGCTTGGTCCTCATATGTGCGAACAGCTCGTCTGGCCCGAAGAAGGCTACATGGCAGAACTGGTCGTCAGCACCCCGCGATCACCTGTTTCCGTCGAACCGCACTGACCTCGCACATAGGGTGTGGAGTGTCCCAAGATTTGACAAGATCGATATCCCGGCCTTTGGGTCTTGGCGGTCTCTGCCCTCTCTGTAGTCGAGCGGGGTCGTGCAACGCGAGTAGATGTGGTGGGTAGAGGACCTGCTCGTGCGCGAATCGAGATAGCTTGCTGCAGCAGAGAGTGCACAGAGCGAGCCCATGAACGCCCATTGTGTGTTTCTGGAGACTCGCCCAGCCGTCCGCCATGTGGGCACAATCCGGATGAGGACAATTGAATCGTAGCAACAGCATCGTCGCGTCCATCTGGCGTCTTAGTGCCCAGTAAGCCTTTGACAACAGCGAGAAGAGCTCACCATATCCTCGTCCTCGAATGCCACCGAAGTCTTTTCGTCATGATAGGGGAATGCGGAGAAGTCCAGCTTTCCAGGTAGTGTAAGGCCTTTATCCCATCTTTCTCCCTTTTCTAGCTTTTCGGCGTTGGCTTGAGCTGCCGCGATGACATGTGCTGGTGATGGAGTGACTTGATGCTCGATTGGGAAGACGGCTGTTGGCGAGCGGGAGAAAACGACCGAGGGCTGGACCGTTTTGCAATACGTGCAATCCGTCTTTCTGCGAACCGCAATTAGCTCTTGAAACCCTGTGATGCGGACAAAAGGGCAGCTTACTTGTAGAATATGCGTAAACGAAGGGCGCAGATACTGTCTCATCAGCTAGATCATCCTTCAACCATACAGTCTGAACATACTGGCAGGTCTTGTGTCCGCAGACACCGGTACTCCAGAAAGTGATGGGTTCAGCGCAGATAAAGCAGGTACTGTTGTCATCGAGCTCCTCGGGCGAGCTGTCTGCCACCTGCTTGTCCTGTTCATTCTCCTCGCCTGTCTCGGTAGGTACTAGAGCGGTCGGCTCCTCGGCTTTCGGCGTCGAGATAGCTGGAGGTACGGGGACGCTATTTGCTGATCGGCCGTTCGGTCTCGACGACGAGCTCAGGGACGTTTCGAAACCTCTTCTTCGGGACATGATATGCGGTCGAGTGGGGAGACTACTAGATGCAGAAGACGGGCGGACGAGGGAATCAGTCGGCCGTGAAGAGGGTATAGGCGGTTGGGGTTTAGAGAGAGTAGGTTGATGGTTGCAAGGCAGTTTCGATTTCTGTTGTCATGACGTTTGGGCTGATGACTCGCTTCCTTCGGAACCGAGATTGAGCAATTAGTAAATGTCATCAGCATTCTGACCAAGGGTTTACTAATACTTTCTAATAACACTCTGAAAGTATTAGTAGGTATTAAACCGCATGGTCGCGACGTCACTCTCGGCCATCGTCTGGCGCGACTTCGTTGTTGTCGTCCAGCTCCGCTATATTCATCTACTGTCGTCGCTCTTCACTTGCTCTAGCGCGTGCAGTAGAGTGTGAGTTGGCGTGGTCACGCATAGTTGTCCATCATGGCGAACAACATGAGGGGCTTGACCCAGGTGAGCCCTGTTTCTTCTTCCCCCCACTTCATCCTTTGGTCGAAGTTAGCTGACACATTCAGTACATCTCGGATCTACGAGCTTGTCGGGTTCGTGACCTCGAGGAAAAGCGGATCAATCGCGAGATGGCACATATCCGTCAAAAGTTCAAGGAAGGGAATCTGGATGGGTACCAGAAGAAGAAGTACCTAGCGAAGGTGGTCTTCACCTACATTTTGGGTTACAAGGTGGACGTGGGGCATATGGAGGCAGTCAACTTGATATCCAGTCAGCGGTACTCCGAGAAGCAAATCGTCAGTGCTCTTCTGCAAACGCTCTTAGAATTATTGATTGACAGTATAGGGATATCTCGCCCTTGGTCTCCTGATGCACGAGGGCTCAGACATGGTGCGGCTGGTGATCAACTCGATTGGCAAAGATCTGGACGACCATAACGAGATCAACAATTGTCTGGCATTACATGCGATAGCGACACTGGGAGGAAAGGAGATGGCCGAGACGTTGAGTGACGGGGTGTACCGCGCAATGATCAGCGCGTGAGTGCTCAGCAACCACGCTCGTCCGAAGGGCCACGCTGACTGTGGCAGGACGTCCACGACATTCGTAAAGAAGAAAGCGGCCTTGACATTGCTCCGACTGTACCGCAAACACCCCACAGTCATGCCTATAGAGGACTGGGCAGAACGTATAGTTCAGATGATCGAGGACCGGGATCCAGGCGTGTCGATGACGGCCGTCACGTTGGTCACGACGATGGCGCAAGACAACCTGGATGCTTTCCAAGGCTGTTACAAGCGGGTAGTGGACAAGCTAGACGGGCTGGTGTTTGACGGCGATTACCCGCCCGAGTACGTCTACTACAAGGTAAGTCAGCTTGCGCATTCGCTTCCGAGCTGCATAGCTGAAGCACCAGGTCCCAAACCCTTGGTTGCAGATCAAGATTCTCCGCCTCCTGCAATATTATCCACCTCCAGGTAGGACATAATCATCATCGTCAGCCGGCCAATGTCGAAGCTAACTCGTCAGATCACTCACAAGTCAAAGCGCGGCTGAACGACATCCTGCAAGCCATCATCGATATGTCACAAGATACACCTCGCAATGTTCAGCACAACAATGCCCAGAACGCGGTCCTCTTCGAGGCAATCAATCTCGCTATTCACCTCGACCCAGATTCCAAAGTCGTCTCCAATGCCTCCATCCTGCTCGGCCGATTCATCCTGGCCAAAGAGACCAATGTCCGGTACCTCGGTCTCGACGCCATGGCCCATCTCGCTGCATGTTCAAACACGCTCGAGCCGGTCAAGAAGCATCAAGATACAATCATCCTCAGTCTGAAAGATCGGGACATCTCCGTCAGAAGACGAGCCTTGGACCTGCTTTATTCGATGTGCGACACGACCAATGCCAAGGTGATCGTCGGCGAATTAGTGAGGTACTTGCAGTCGGCAGACTATAATCTGAGGGAGGAAATGGTCCTGAAAATAGCTATTTTGACCGAACGCTTCGCGACCGAGGTGGGTTGGCTTATGATCAACCAATGCGGTGACGTTTGCTGATCAGTACAGTACGAGTGGTATGTCGACACCATATTACAACTCATCTCGGCTGCCGGAGATCACGTGGGAGCAGAGGTGTGGTATCGAGTTGTGCAGCTCGTCACCAACAACGAGGATCTGCAGCCCTATGCGGCCGGAGCAGCCTTCCAGCATCTTCAGGCCGCGACATGCCACGAAAATATGGTCAAAGTCGGAGGTAAGTCGACCCACGCTCTTGTTCGTAGTGATGAGCTGATGGTTTAGGGTATATCCTCGGCGAATTTGGCCATCTCATCGCCAACGAGAAAGGCTGCTCGCCCATCGAGCAGTTCCAAGCTCTGCATTCGAAAGTCAATCAATGTACCGCGCCGACGAGAGCTTTGTTGTTGACGACCTACATCAAAGTCAGTCCACCTATCCCTTCTTCGAAATCCACCTATTGACGAGACAGTGGGTCAACTTGTTCCCGGAGATCAAGGAACATCTCATCAACATTTTTGAGCGCTATACGCACGTCCTCGACGCCGAATTACAGCAAAGAGCGTGCGAGTATCTGGCTCTTGCTCGTCGTGAGGACGGTGATGAGCTGCTTGCCAACATTTGCGACGAGATGCCCGTCTTCCCCGAACGCGAATCGGCTCTGGTCAGTCGACTGCACAAGAAGGGCGAAAAGACGCAAGACAAGCGGACGTGGGTGATTGGTGGGCGTGACGAAAACAAGGAGAGGACAGAGGAACGATTTAGGGCATTCCGAAAGGGGACTGGCGATTCGACATCTATCGCCGCGGCTTCACGGACGATTGCCAACGCAAGTCCAGCACCTCCTCCGAGGCCGGTCATCGAAGAGGACGAGGCACCGGCGCGTCCTGCACCTGTGGCGAGGGAGATGAGCGCAGGCCCAGAGGAAATGATGGGTACAACCTCTCGAGGACCAGCCGATGACATCATGTCTTCCCTCGCCGAACTCGACATGTCTGGCAACAACGTGCAGGATGAACCTCTACTACCGGACGGCACTGCCAACGGTGTGCCTGCTCGTAACGGCTCAGGCGATGATGTCGAAGTCGACAGTGAGGGCCGTCCAACACTTGGTGGTGTCGATCCTATACTTTTAAAGCCATTAACCGTTGGCCGCAACATCGACAAGTGGTACGAGCGCCTGACGTACGCGAACGAAGGTGTGCTCTACGAGGACGATCAGCTGCAAATCGGTATCAAGGCGGAATATCACGCCAATCTAGGTCGTATAGCCTTGTTCATCGGTAACAAGATTTCAGCAGAAATCACCAATGTCAAATTCCACCTCGAGCATTCCGACCCCGAAGCATTGAACATCCGATTCCACGATCCGCCAATCAACGAGATACAAGGAAAAGCGCAGATCCAAGAACTCATTCATGTCGACTGCAAGTCTTTCTTCAAGGATCCGCCTGTGCTTCGCATGACATACCTCGCTGGCAAATTCACAACGCTGGTTCTGCGGCTACCAGTGGTACTCACGCGCTTCGTCGAGGGTGTCACGCTGGAGCAAGGACCGTTCTTTGAGCGATGGAAGATTATCGGTGGTGGGTATCATGTCATAGTTGTGTGAGCAATCTTACGTGGACATGCTGATAGCTGCAGGACCGCCCAGAGAAGCACAACAGATCTTCCCGATCAAGCTGACCTCGGAGGGCGAGGTCGATACACAAAAGAACGAGAATATCGTCTCTGGGAACAGGGTATCGGTGCTGCGCAACGTCGACCCCAACCCATTAAATGTGCGTCGCCCTTTTTTGTTCACCTAGCGGTATGCGCGCTGACGAATCTAGATCGTCATGGCTGGAGTACTTCACATGTCTTCACAAGGCAAAGTGTTTGTCCGCTCCTCAACGTCTGCGCTCCTGGCTTCGAGACGAGTAGAACTGACTATGCAGCGGTATACTCGGACGACTGGAGCCGAACAAAGACGCAAGATTATGTCGAGTCACGATACGAAGCACAAACGAGGAAGTCTCTGCCGAGTTTTTGAGCTTGCTTTCGCAGCCGCTCAAAGACCAACAGGCGGCGTCATGAGCGTACATACCACACTTTCAGCATCACTAGGCAGGCATGCACAGGCATGCACAAGGTATCAAAGGCAATGTTGCTCGCAACTAAGCAGCACGAAGTAAAGACACTAAACAAGGAGGAAATTGAGCCGCTGAATCTGGGCTTCCCGAAGGGGCGCGTATGTTCGACCATTATCCACCCTCAGCTCGTGAATGAGCTCCTTCGATCGACTCGGTCCCCAAGCACAAAGGAGCAAGCGAAGTGCAATCACCTCCGGACAACGATTCTTCTCCCCAATCCACTCCTCCCTTCTCAGATTCTCCAGTTCCAACGCAAGACTGAGGAATCGCACCGGCCGGGCTTCAATGTGACAAATGACGTTGCGGTCGAGCACCTTGATGGCGGCTAGGAACGTTTGGATCGGCTTAGGTGCGAAGTACCGACTCGCAATGGTGGATCGAGCGATCAGTCGGTTGTAGGCCTGGGATTTGGACTTGACGATGTTAAGCAACCGGCGAATTTTCTGCGTGATCAGTCATCTTCTTTGTCAGTGCTTCATGATGATATTGCCTACTGGATGGTCTTGCTTTGAGGCCCGAGGCTGAGGCCCATCACCGGTTTCAAGGAGCAAATACAGAATGCTGTACATGATGGCTGGTCGTTGCTCGATCAGTCGGGTTCTGTCGTCTCGGTCTCGGGCTGCCTGTGCAAGTAAGCATTGGCCACGCGTAGATCTGGACGAAGATTTACCTTGAGGTCTCGCAGTTCCTCTTTGAGCCTCTGCACATCCTCGGTCAGGTTCGCCCGCCTCAACTGGTCTTCTTTCCAGTCATCCAACCACGAGGCACTGCCTTCGACGTATATCAAAGATGGCCCCTGATCGCCTTCTCTCTTGACAATCATTATTCTGCTTGGCTCGATGTCCTTTGCTGGGTGACGAAGTTGGAGTGCAAGACAGACCGAGGAGAGGAAATCTTGTTCAGATCGAGGTAGGGAAACCGTTATCGTGGTGGGTGGCTCAGCGGTCACAAAGAGAATAGGATATGATCGGGACATTGCGGGGAGGGGAGTCGACACAGCGGGATGAACGGGTAAGGGAGGAACATGCACTACGAGTTTGGATATGACAACAAGATGTCTCAGCGAGATTCACGCTTGCATGCGTGCATACCATCTGCTAGTTGCAAACGAAACCCTGAGTACGGTTGATCAAACCCATTACTAGTTGCAAACCGAACGTTGTAGTTCCCTCGTTCCAAAAGTCGGGCCGACGGTATCCCAGCACATTATCGCTTCCATTGATACCCGTCGCTAGCAGTTGGCGTGGCGCTGTTCCAGCCTTCAGGCGATCTCAGCGAAGTTGGAAGGCTCGGAGGTGGGTGATATCGATTATCTTGGACCGGAGGCGGAGGAGCCGGACTTTGCGAACGACCAGGCTCAGGTTGTGGATTGGCGGGAGTCGTCAGGGACTTCATGTATGACCGCCAGTCCTGCCCGATTTGCGATGGGAGCGGGGATGACGCCCTCGGTGCCTGTACTGGAGGCTGCGCGAGACCATTGCCAGACCAGCCATTAGGTTGCGGCTGCATCGGTGATGGCGCTCTGTAAGGCGCGGGCGGTGGAGGCTGTTGAGCAGGCACAGTCGACTGCCATCCTTCCGGTGCGCGAGGGGGTGATGTTCCAATGTTTGCGGGTTGGTATGGCGACGGTGTGTGTTGCGGCGCGTAAGGAGCAGGAGAGGTGGACGCAGCGTACGACGGTTGTTGCTGAGTGCGAGGTCGATAGCCGTACTCCGGTCTCTGTGGCTGATAGACCGGCTGTTGTTGCGGCTGTTGTCCAGGATGAGGAGTCGTCGATGACTGAGCCGAGTATGTGCTCGGAGCTGGAGACGGGGTGTACCGGTTCTCGTAAGGTTGAGGAGGCGGTTGATAGCCGTACTGCCCTTGGTTAGGCTGTTGCTGTTGCCAAGGAGCCGGAGCGGGCTGAGGCGTGTGGGTTCTTGGTGGTTCTGGCTGCGTCCGCTGATCCTGCTGCTGGACATACAGCTCGTCTGAAGGGTAGTAACCAACAGATGGGCGAGGTGGGACCCGTCCGGGAGGTGTAGGGGCGACAGATTGCGGGCGACCAGTAGGTAGTGGTGGAGGCGGTGCCGGAGCCTGCGCGTACTGCTGATGTCCGTAGGTTGGCTGGGCTGGCGGAGGTGCGGGTGCCGGCTGACTAGGTTGCGTTTGCTGATACCAAGGCACGTATCCTTGACTGTTCGGGGTTGGCTCGCGTGGTGGCTCCGGCGCAGGTGGTTGATACGGCTGTGATGGCGGCTGACCGTATTGCGGCTGTCCACGAGGGTCGTACATGTTATGCGGCGGCGTCTGTTGAGGAGGCGGAGCCTGGGCAGAGCCAGAGTAGGAGGGCCGGGGCGTATGCGAACGATCCGGGTAGTATGGCTGACCCTGCTGTGGCATGGGTGGCTGAGGCGAGGGTTGCCGTACGGGCAAGGAGTTGCTTCGTGATGGCGGTTCAGGCGGACCACCTTGATTCTGACCGTAGTCCTGAGGGTACGGACGGTTCTCCATGCCAGGCTGCGCGATTCCGGCAAAGGACGATGTCGGCATTTGATAGTGCGGCTGAGGTGGCGGTTGCGGATTTGGCGGGGCGGAGCTCGGATGAGGCGGCGGTGTTGGACCGGGTGACGGCTGCAGGTACGATGACTGAGGAGGAACGACCGGTCTGCTTGGTCCGGAAAAGGATTGAGCATGGGGCCGAGGTTCACCATATCCCGATGGTCCTTGACCCGGTACGAGCGATGAAGGTATGGGCAAGGGCACACTTGAGCGATGCTCGTGGGATGGGAAAGGTTGGGGCTGCGGTGTCCGACGAGGGTCGCACACCGAGACTTGAGAGATGTAAGACATCGACTCGGCCGCGGACAATGGCCGATGAGCGGCGGCGGCATGGCTCGGCTGGTGTTGCGGCAAACTTTGAGCCCAAGGCGCGTCGGCAGGTCCGCCACCAAGCGAGTGACGGTGATGGCCATATCCGTGAGTCTGGTGCGGTGGTGTCTGCTGAGCGGGAGGCGGATTGGCGATTGACATGTTTGACATGGGCCTAGTGATGGCATCTATCGGGTTGGCGGGAGCGGGGGTCGTCAGACTTTGTCGATGACCTGGAGGCAAGCCAAGATCTGCAAAGCTGCCTGAAGCTCGAGTCGGTCCAGGCGATACACGTCCGGCCTGGACGTAAGGAGGAATGTAGAGGTTCATCCCGGACACGCTGCCCGAGGCGACCAGACCGCCGGGTCTGCCACTAAGAGAGGACGATGACGAGCCGGCCACGTCGTATGGGTGTACTGAGGGTCGAGGCACGTTCCGCTTGACGGGAGGGGCATCCTACATCATCAATATTCATTGCTGTCGTACCTCATGTCAACTCACGTTTGAATAAAAAGTCAATTCCAGGTACACCTCCCCACTGTACTTGTCTTTGAAGGTAAACTCGTACCATTCTGGTCATGAGCTTCATGCTCCGCAGCATCGAGAGAGTAAAATAACTTACCATCGACCTCTCCCTGCTTTAAGACTTCATCAATCGGTACCGTACATTCTCCAATGAGTTCCGGCTCCTTCGCATCATCGGCATAACAAGCCACCTTCATACTTTTCCCGCCTTTCTTGTTAATCGGTCCTTTGCGACTCTTGTTCGCCAAAGATTGCGCAGTGACCGAGCCTGATAATGACGAGTTGAGACTGGCATTGGCACTGTCCTTGGGCGGAGGGGTCGGTTGTGAGGGGTTCATGTTTGACGAAAGGGAGGTATGTTTGGACGATAGCGAGTCGAACTGATTCTGTGATTCCGAGCGTACAAGCAAGTCATCCACATCTTCGTGAATGGTAAATCGGAGCTCTTCGTCCCATTCCGGATGTTGACCACCACTGTCCAAGCGTCAGTCCCCAGTCCTCAATACTTGGAGGCAGGAGATAGGTTACGTACCGCTTGATCGGCTTGGTCTTCTGTTTCTCCTCATTGATAGCGACTGTACAGAACGGGTCCTGCTTTCCAAACCTCGACTTGTTTGGCAGATTCCGCTGTGCCCCATTCAGCTAAGAGTCCCAAATACCGGGATATCCGGTACTCACCGCTTTGCCCACGACGACAATCAACGTCCCAAGCTCTTTCAGCTCCGCCATCGCGTCTGTCCCTATCTATGTCCCTCTACCGTGACCTGAGCAGCTCCCGTGCAGTCTTTTCTCGAGCAAGCAAACGCCCCGCAAGAAGGTGTTTGTCCCTTGTTACCCCAATGTCCCGTTCCCAGCCCAAGTTTCAAAACATCGGCCTTCTATTCGGTTCGTTCCGCTGCGGTCGGTGCAACCCTCTGCGGGCTTCGGCCGTGGGTCGTGTAGCGATCTCCCGTCTATGATGAGCCTCCTCCCCGGCGCTGGATGGCTTGAAGTATAGTGTAGACGATGTTTATACTCTATAGGCGGGAATAATGTCAATCAGGCGCCAAAATGATATTTTCCCAATTTTCGTGTATATTTCTCCCTACAATTTCTGGCACTAGTCGTGGTAATCCACTCA